>PVJO010019783.1:12885-33534 GCA_004026905.1 Hystrix cristata
CTGTGTAGTTCAGGCTGGCCTTGAACTCACTATGTAGCCCAAACCAGCATTGAGCTGGCAACGATCCTCCTCCCTCAAGCCTTCCCAGTGCTGAGATTACAGGTGGGCCACCATGCCCAGCGTCCCCCATTTTTTGTCCAACAAATTTTTTTAACAGCATCAGATTCTGCTCAATGACTAAAGATTATTTAATGAGTATAAACTTCATCCCAACTGTTTAAGAAACACAACTACTTTAAACCATTTTTAATGTTCAGAGTGTAAGAAAAGACTGAGAATAGAAATTGTTTTAACGTTTCAAATACTTTCCTACCACATTCATTTTATCTATTACTGAACACGCAGAGTGTTACAGGAGTATTTGTTAGGCAGAATATTTTTCTGACTGCATCATGTGAAGTGACATAGCTACCGCTACAACCTGCTGCCAGGAAGAAGTAAGAAGCACAGAACAATACCAGGCTGAGGAGGACACACAGGTCACATGTTTCCTGGAACAGGAGTGACCCCAGCCTGGTGAGCATACCAGGAGGGAGGGCTGGGGCAAGAGACAGCTCTGTCCAGACCGAGTCACATCCGCTTTATCCCAGCAGTAGAGAGTATCTGGTCCCCTGGCTGGATCCAATTAACAAGATGTTTCCAACAGACCTTAGCCAGCTCTGTCCAAACAATGAGTCCCCTGTACTTCTGATTCCATACTATTAATATAGAGATTCAACACTAGAAATGGCTAACTAGATAACTGATCAAAATTTCAAGGCATTACTATCTAATCCAATATGCTAAGGTACAGAATAGTTTACTCAGTGAGCCCCTCTTCTCATTCCTTTTCACATCTTCTGTTCCTCATGTTCTATATCTAAAAATCTCATATTGTCTCACATTTTGTGCCTTCCCTTCTATCTCTCCAACTATCATTTTTCTATTCCTGACCGCACCCCTGCATTATTGCATATGTAAACTTAGGCAAATCTATCAACATCTTGGAACTTCAGTTGCCTCTTCTGTGAGGTAGGGATAATAATGCCTATCTTGATAAATTTTTGTGCTTTAGAGTACTTACCACAACACTTAGCCAAAGGGCACAGATCTCGAGCTTTCCCCTCTGCCAGTGGTTCTTCCTTGAAGACTGGCCCCAATCCTGATGTAGTTGGTGATTCCAGATGAACACATGAAGACACAAATCACTGAGCACCGGCCACATATTTGCACTGGAAGAAGGAGAGAAGCAATGTAAAAATAAAGACATTCTAAATGCAGTACTTCAAATCATAAGCTTGATTTGGCCTCTAAGACATTTTATCCTTGTCTTAGTTAGATTTTAGAGAACCAATGGTTGTAAGGGAGCAGATTTAATCGAGGACATTTATAAGTTACAATATTCACCCACAGGCCAAATGCAGGAAGTGCCCAATGTCCATCTAGGCACTGGAGACCCACAAGATCCAATCGAGGGCTGGGAGCCCACAGCACTGTCCCATGTATGTCCGTGTCTGCAAATGATGGCTGAAGAAATCCTCACTAGAACCAGGATACGATGCTCGCAGCAGAGATGACAACCAGAACTCCTCTGAAGCAGCAGCAGCCATCCTCGAGGACAGCAAGGTCCCGAGCTCCTTCCTCGACGAGGACAACCAAGTTCCTTTCGGGAGAACCAACCGCAGCAGAGCTTCTCCTGGGAAACAGCCCACCAACTAGCCACAACTCCCACTCTGCTTAATGTTGCGTCGGCAACAACCCTCAGGTGGATCTCGCACGCCCAGCATCACACCAACTCAGTCCGGCTGGGCGTTCTGGCTCAAGTTGACCACATTAGGTCCACCACAATCCTGCAGCCTGAGATTACAATCACGAGACTGTACCAAGTTTCTTGCTAAACTTTCTCCATGAACTCACCATCCTGCCATAATATGGAAGGCTAGAATCATTCTAAATAGAGGAGTGACAGCCAATTTTTGATTGATGAAGGACAGCTGATCAGATTTGGCACTCCTCTGGGGGTCCCGCAAGGCCACATTTCTGTCACGTGCGCCATTTTAATATCAACTTCTGCTCTCTGGGTCTGAGTCTAGGAAGGAGTCGTAAATGCTGTAAACTGGCTGGAGGAGATGGGATGTCATTCTGCCTCTTTTTCAGGGAAGAGAAAGAGACCAGATATAGTTTAAGGAATCCCAAATGCTATTTTCAGTCATCAGCTCTTGTTTGTCCTTTCGTTGCTCTTCCTGACTTCTGCTGCATTCTCCAGATTACAGTCGAGGTATTGCTGTGCTGATAATGAGGTCCAGGCCCAGATGTAATGGGGCAGCAGAGCTGTAATTGTAATTAAGGACTCAGCTTCTACTTAATCCCTGATTTACTCATTCATTCAATTTAATAAGCATCTACTTTGTCTCTCCACTTTTCCAGGAAGCATTAAATTTAAGACTGTCTTCCAAAGCTTTCTTCTGATAGGATAATTCCCAGTCATGGCTGTGTCTCTAAATTTCCCATGGAGTTTTGGGGTAAAAATGAATAATCCTCAGCCCAACTTCAAAAAGATCCCAATTCCATATTTCTACTGGGGTCCTCAGCACCTGTATTCAGATGTGTGGCATGGTTCCTTCCATTTCATTGCTATTTGCCTGTCATAAACGTCTTCCTCAAGTCACATTCTACCTAGTTGTAATGTCATTCACAATAATTAGATAAACTAAATCAGCACATCTTCCTCTCACAAAAAATCCATTAGACAAACCAGCCCTGAGCCTGGTGCTTAACAGACTCTATAAAGGCCTGGCTTTGCCTTGACGTTTCAACAGTGGAATTCTAGAGTGATCCTTTCCATGTAGAATAATCTAGAGGGGATTTCAGACCAGGGCAAAATGGTGCTTTCAGTTCCAAAGTCAGGCAGTTTGGCTGCTATTTAATCTTATCCAAGGTAGAGCTGGCCTACCAGAGGGTCTTAAAATTTGGGAGACAAAGAGAATTTCCTTGCTTCCCCTGTTTAAATTTGGTCTTCTGTTCAAGTATAGACATCAGAAAATTAGTATAGAACATGAGCTCAGGAGACTTCCAGAGTATCTGAGAAAGAGATCAGCAACTCCCACATGATGAGGAGTTGGCAGAGAGTGCTGGATAAGTTTAGAAAGATGACTAGCTCATGCTTGTCTTAAATTTTCTGCCTAATTTTCATTATACAGTTTGAGAGTGAGATTATCCACATAAAAATGATCTTTCTTAATAAAACTGGACTTGGTCCTATTACACACACTTTTTTATTATACAACTCTGGAATGAACTACCAAGAAAAAGTCCATATGATCCTGAGCCCAAGAGGTCCCAGCAAGCTTTGGATCTCTGCCCTCCATGAACACAAATTTCAAGGTGATGTTTTCTCAAGGGCTCTCTGTTCCTATGAACACAGGAAGTCACTAGAGATGCCAAGTTTATATGTGGAAGATGAACCAAAAATGACAGCATAATTCAATTTTCAAATTCCAAATGAAAAGAAAGAGGTGAAAAAGAAAGATCAGATAGTGTAGGCACTCTTATGAAAGAGTTCAAGAGTTGGAAAGTAAGAACCAAAACAAATGCCTCTTGGACTAATTGGAACTTTTTAACAAGTTGAACAGAGCTTTGGAAACATGTTTTTGTTAGTTTGTTTTCACCTAGTACTATATCTCATTCTCAATCATTACAAGGAGGCCATGGAATAACTTCATACAAGTAAATATGTTTTGCATCACTGACAAATAACATGTTTTTGGTGAATGAGTAACTAGACTATAAAATCAGAATATAGACTTTCTTTCTTTCAAAGTCCAATGCTTTGAAAGGTAATCCAAGGTTCGTTTCATTACTTCACCCACAGACTTTAGACTTTACCTGCTTGCACTTGACTGTGCTGTGATGTGATGGCCTCATGCGGTTTAAGTGTGTCACGGGTACCAGCTGTATACATGAAGTCAAGCCAGTCACTTGGACTCAGAGCCAGAAGTCAAGGTTCAAGAGCCAAAACTCATTTCACTGTTTGGCGTTTTGAAGATCAGAATAATTAATGGAAGGAAATCTAAGGCAAAAAAAAATATGGAAAATAAAACATGAAAATATAGAACTTTATTTTTTGTACACATTCATCTTATTCCTTCTACCAATCTTTTCCCCCTAACACTTCTCAATTCCCCAATTTTCTTTCTCTATAAACCAGTAATATCCACCCTGCTTACGTAAGAGGAGGCTGAAAAGTTAGAATATCACATTTTATTTCAGGAGGATGCTGTCCCAGGAATATTCAGTAGTTGGAAACCAGAAATAACCAGAAGCAGAAAGGCATCACAGTAATAAGAGAAAGTCTTCCAGTCTATATTCAGCCAAGAATGTATTTTTCCTTTCTCTTCTTAAATCCAGGGTGGTCTATAAAACTATTTTTGTCAAAACTGCAGAGAAAAATTTGATTAGAATATTTGGTAAAAGGAAGGAATAAGTATTTACAGCATTTCCAATAAACTGGTTAACAGAGTTATAACATTAGAGGATCCGTTGTTAAAATTTCATGCCTTTGCTTGGATCCATAAAACCAGAAATGTGAAAATAAATAACTAGGGTAATCATAAAATAGCTAACTATGTTTGTGAAGCCAAGCAGAAAGTGAACTTTAAACAACTGCAGAATGAAAAATCAAAACCTCTGTAAGTACAGTCATGCATCATTTAATGTTGATGATATTTTCGGGAAAATGTGTCATTAGGCAATTTCACCAATGTGTGAACATCACAGACTAAGATGGCGATAGGTCACTAAGTGATATAATCTCACAGGGCCACCGTTGTAATCATGGTCTGTCATTGACGGCGACCTTGTTATGTGGAGTGTGACTGGGCATATGCACCTGATTCTAAGAACAACCAGTCTGACTGTGAGCTACTGTAAGCAGAGTTTGATGTGGAAAGACAAGAGGCCAAAAGGAAAAAATGAAAACTTAAGAATCCAGAGACTAAGGCAAAAAAGAATTCCTAGAAAAGAGAGACTGGTAGCAAGAATCAGAACTGTGGCATGCCATTGGCCTTCTTAGATCACCCAGTCAGATGTGGGTGTCCTCCATTACCTTCAAGGAGATTTCTCTGCCTTTAGACCCAGGACACTTGGCTGAGCTGTCTGCAGGATCCCGGCCAAATGGTGGGAATCTGATAAATTAAGTCAATCCGATATGTATTTCTTTTCAAAACATTTCCATGACCAAAGTTTGCTTGCATATTTTTCTCAACCCAGACTGTGAGATTTTGGGAGGAAATACTATGTCTCATTCATCCATATATCCACATTGCTCCCACAATGATTATTGACTAAATAGACCAACCCTCCAAACAAGACAAAAGTGGGCTTGCAGTAAATTGTTGAAAGTCAAATATTCATTTACTATATATTTATAGCTTGTTGCACTGGCTAAGTAGGTACTTATAAAAAGATAATTCGTGTCTTAAAATATTCACATCTCAAGGAAACACTGAGGTAATGAGAATGGCATGGAAAGAGGAAGATGGGCTCAAAAGGCAGTAAAGAGGCAAAGCCAGGGGGCTGTGTTGCCCATTTCTCACTTAGATAAAGGGAATGGAGGACAAAGAGATTAGGAGAGCCTGGATTAAAGGCAGAGGCAAGAACATCCAGCCTAAGAGGAAACACCACTAGTGAGAAAGGATTTAGGTGATGCAATGAAAACCCTAAAGGAACCGAAGAAAAATGGAAAATCAAGTATAAGCCAAGGTAAGTAAAAAGCTAAGTATATTTCCAGTAACGGTGAGTCTTCCACATCTTAAATAATCATAGTCCACCTCTAGCCGTGAACTAGAATATCTACAATGGTATACCTTCTCCCCCCAATCTCAGTTCAATCTACCAAAATCACACACAGGAAGTTAAATTCATCTTCTACGTGACAGTCTTTCAGATGTGTGACTCCTTTTCTTCTAGCCAAGGCTCATATAATATTATTTTCATACTTTTCACCATTTTGGTCATTCTCATGCTTTTAATTGATGAATTGGAAAATGAAAGCTCTAAGAGGACAGAGAAGATAAGAAATTCAAAAATTATGATTCACAGAGCTGAAAAGTCAGAGAAGAAGAAAAATTAATTACCTTCCTTTTAAGCACTGGATAAAGTCCCTTTCATACTTACTAAAATGTCATGAAATATGAGTTTATTCTACAGTCCCTTATTCTCTTCTTTCCACTCATTTTCTGCTTCCTTTCTACGGAATTCTTTTTCCTGAGGACAGTCATCTTGCCCTTATAATATATTAATTCTGTTTTGCTTTTCCTATTCTTCTATATTAAAATAGTGATGTAACAATGTCTAAGAGACATCAGGATAATTGTTTAGATATAAAATACTTAAATGTGAGACAACAGGCAGTGGTGAAGTTGGCTTTATCTTTGAATATCATACATTTTCTAAAGAAGATTTATTTTGTGGCAAGTTGTAAAGAAAAGTAAATGTAAGCATTTTAGTATGTGATATGCTGTAGTTACATGTCCACATCAAAGACAAAGGAGGGGAGAAGTATACACTCAATTTTTTGTTTGTGTAAATAATTAGCCTAGAAGATTATAAAATAAAATAATCAAGGAAGCAATAATTTCTTCTAGATGTTAGAATCTATTCAAAAATTATCACTTTTAATTGTGACTTCTAACAATTAAAGTGACTTCTAACACTTCAAATCATATATATCTTAAATCATATGTGCCCTTCTCGTGGGCTGATGGCTTCAGACTAGGACCGATTTACTCCTTTTCTCTGAAAAATCATTCACCTTACAGTTTAACTTTCTCCACATCTGTCATACTTTATGTCTCACATTTAATAAATGTGAACACAAAATTTAGAAGCAAAAGCTACAGGGTCAAAACAATATCAGGTGTCCCTACATAGGTCTTATTCTAAAATGTGTAGAACTTGAGATGGTTCTTTTTAAAAAAGACATTATTTATTACGAATAGTCATAATTTTGATTATTTTTTTCCACAAGGAGTTTTAGCTTCACCATGCACCACTGTTCATTCCTTCCCTTTAAAGTGAAACCTAGCACAAAACTGGACACAACCAGAAGCTAAACTCACCGTTTCTGCAGCCCCTACAGCCTCCAGCAGTCTAGCCCTGGGCAATATATCCACCTTCTCACTTATGTTATCAAATCTGTTTGAAATTCCATCCCAACAGTTTGTATATGGCCAAGATGAGGCTATCTGTTTAATTAAACAGTTCCTCTAAAAATGCACACAGTGTATTTTGAGAACATAATGGGACCTTGGGCTTGCTTGAACAAGGACATTCTATTTCCATCCACTGTACCACACTGTTCAACATATTATTCTTCTTGAATTTCATCTGCAAATTATAAAATATTACATCAATCAACAAATAGAGTTTTGCATCTAATGCATTCTCATAACTTCCAGTTGGCTTGTGGCTCACTTCATTGTATGCTTTCTTCACTGAGCTTCTGAAAAAAAATCTTTGTATTTATGCGTTTTAAAAAGCAGGGGGCTGGGGATGTAGTTTTGTGGTAGAGCACTTGCCTAGCATGTGTGAGGCCCAAGATCAATCCCCAATACCACAAACAGACAAGAAAATCAACCAACGAACGAACATGGCTGCCGTCAAACGCTGTGTAAAGAAATGGTTTCCTTAACAACCATAATCACAACAAACTGTTCAAACCTCTTCCTCATTACATGATTTGTTTGGTTGCTAAAACCCTTCAGAACATTTTTATGCATAGTCAGGTACCACATAGTACTTAAATTTATAGAGCAAGCTGGAAGTAGAGCAAATGATAAACTATCAGAACAGTTGTAAGTATAAACAATGATCATTTCCAAGTAGGAGAGTTCAGCCTCGTGACAGAGTCTGTAAAGGACAAATGCTAAAAGCTTGATATTTAAGATCCAAAACAAATGATTACCCAAAGGACACAATAAAAAGAGCAGTTAAAAGTGCCAGAGATATGGAAAATATTGCTTAAATGCAAAGAGGCATTTCAGTTTTATTAATTCATAAATAGGTGCCAAGTGCTAATTCAATAATAGAAAAGAGGTCAGCTTCAAAGTTATCAATAGAACACCAGAAATTTGGTCAAAAGTCCTCCCAAGAATATATATGTATACAACTAGAAATAAATATAAAGTATCAATTAAAAATTGTTACTGAAAGCTTTCTATGGTAAAGAAAATGTCTTACAGTTCATAAAATTCAAAGGATCTCTATTTCTGAGAACTATTCATGATAAAAATATCTCTCAAATATCAGTTTTTCACCAGTAATGAGAAGATTTACAGTTTGCATGGGCTACAGAAGCATTAGAAAGATCAATAGGAGATTGTGTATAAAGCCACAAGCATCTCAAGATAAAAATTACTAACAAGAACATTTAATTCCCATGCTGAGTCTCCTGAAATCTGCCAACCTGTCAAAGATAGGACGTAATAAAAAGCACAGCATACCAGCCTCCAAAGCCATTCTTAATTTGGGGATGTCTTCAGATTGGTTGAAATCAGAGTAAACTGACTGAAATAAATTATATAAAAAATCATATTTGTGTTCATGTGCTTATTAGAAAATAATTGTGCAAAAATACAAGCTTGCAAATTTAGTCAAGAGAGGTAGTGGAAACTCTCGGGAGAAATTAGAGCTCCAGGTGAAGAGGCGAGTTGAACAGTAGATGAAATTTATATACAGAATTTTATCTGTAGAGTTTTACCCAAAAGGTCCTAGCAAAATTGTGAAATGAGGGTAATGAAAAAAGAAAATAGTGAGATCAAGAGAAAAGACAGGCCAAACTACTCAGTATTCCTGACATTCACTAATCAACCAAGGTAACAGTGGGGGACAGCTAAGCAGCAGTCCCAGGTACCATTCTGCAGTCATCTTGAGGGGAACAGTGTCAAAATGAAAACAAAGACATACATCTGAGGCCTGGTAAGAAAAAGATCTCATTTCTCCATGGACCCAGAGAACTTGAAGAGAGCTTAGCTTAAATTCTTCTGTACTATTCCACAGATATAGGATGTTGGGGCCCTCCCATTTACCCACCTATTAGAACAGAATCAGAGTCCTAAGCAGAGTTTGGGCTCAAGTGCTGACACAGCCATTTCTTGGTCCACTCGGAGAACAGGCAGGATGGTTCTCCTCAGCACCCACATTTGGATTCTCAGCATTCCCCTGAGTTATTTCATCCAATGGGCTCCAGACACAATGGTCCACATACCAGAGTGAATTCCCGGAGGCGCGTGTCAGGCAGAATCCCATCAAACCCGTTGCTTTCAATACTTCAAAAGCGCGGTTGGGCAGCATTGTTATGGAGAGCTGCCTGAAGGATAGACATGCCCAGACCATCTGTTGCATGCTCTAAACTCTGTCCTTGGGTTGTTCCAAACAGTAGAGAATTTCACACTTAGATCATCTCATTTCACTTCTTTTCATCTTGTAATGACTTTATTTATGTTTGTTTACTTAATTCTGTAAAGAATGTAAGATAGAAATTTTCATTGACTTGAGCTGTGGAAAGCTCTCATCGGCCTTTATTTGATGAATATTATGGTATGCACATCTATGAAATTCTAATCAAGACACTCTTAAGGATGCTTCACATATATTGCAAAGTTTTCTCCTTACAAAGACCCACTAGAAAAATTTCCCCCTTGCCTTGGTGCAAAGAAGACCTGAGCTTATCTTCTGTCACTGGCTTGCTCCTATGTTTGAGACACTGACTCAATAATGAACCATGTTTCTCCTGTACACTCATAAAATAATGCTTTTTTTAAAAATAAAAATAAGAGGTCAGGCATGGTGGTGCACACCTGTAATCCCACCACTCAGGAGGCTGAGGCAGGAGGACAGCCGCAAGTTCCAGGTCAGCCTGGGCTACACAGTGAGTTCAAGGCCAGCCTAGACTACATAAAAGACCCTGTCATTAAAAAAAAAAAAGTTCAGTATTTGAATGTAACATTTACTTTATCCCTTGGACAGGTAAGAAACAACCTACTCCTCTAAAGGAAAGTTCTGGCTTCCTGTTCCAGCTCTGTAAGTGCCTGGGCTGCTTGCAGCAGAGGTAACCAAAAGGGAAGACTCTTGCAGCAGTCAGCTCTTCTAAGATTCATGGAAGAATCCTCCTCACTATCTATGTAGAATGGTTCTAGCTTGTTCTAATTTCATTTCTCTCCACACCAGGTTACCCTTTACTGTCTACAACTTCAGCTTCTCTCCTTAACTCTTCTCTGGCCTTTTCCTTGACCCAGTGTTTTGCTCACTATATTTTTGCCATACATTCTTGGTCCAGGAAAACTCATCCTCTCCCTGTCCACAGCCACTCCCCTGAACTAAGGCGAACAACTTATCTTTGTCTTACAACCGAACATCCCACATCCCTGAAAACCCTTTAGTCCCAAACAAACCAGGATGTTGGTCACCATATTCCCAGTCCACATTGGTTGTGATGCAAATTAATGGTAGAAATAAACCCTACCTGTTTTATTACTTTGTATATTATTTCACAATATACTTATATTTTAACATACTTATTATATCTCTTTATGATATTTGTGTGACATTATACATAAAACAATTAAAATACATTTATAGATAAGTGCATACATGAAATGCATAAATTTGAATATATTATACAGGATACAATCTTTTAAAAGACAGTATTGTGAGTAACCATTACAGACAGTACTTGGATAAGAGTAATATAGGAATATCCATAGCAAGATTTTAATTTCATTTTCTTCTTCCATGATTCTGCATGGTTTAAAAATCCCTATGCTGCCTGATAGTTCTGTACACTCAAGTAATATAAATTAATTTCTAAAATTGCTCCAAAGAAAATGAGGTTAAGGAAGTATATTTGTTATCTAAAAACAAATGATTTTTAAACCACAAATAAATGATTTCAGGATTATCTGATTTTATCAAACGTACATCTCTCTCTTCCCCATTTTACACAAAAATAACAGCTTCCCCTGAACATGTCTCAGAAGACAAAGGAAAAAAACAAAACTCTGGGTTCAAGAAATGTTATTTTATAAACCCCTTGACCAAATTTCCAAAACATCATTGCTGTAATCCTGGTCAACAGAAGGAGGCTCTACAAGAAGCCTGACTGGTCCATATCTGCACCATCCCCTGGGCTCACTTAACACATTAGTCACTGGTCCTTCATGCATTTCTCTAATCACCCAATTGCAGAAAACGTGTGCATAAAGACTTACATTTGCCATCTGATCTTGAAAAATGTGTGTATGTAGAGACTTTTGTTTGCCTCTGGTGAACATCTTGTTCAATCAGCAGGGCAACCGATCCACATATGTCCATTATGACCCTTTCTAAAGATGAAAATTTTCTAGTATTGTTTAATCAAAAAATGAATGCATAGGAATGTCAAAGTCCTGCTTTGAGTTTCAGTCCTTGTTAAACATTGAAGAAAAGACATATATCATGCACATTGTAATAGAGTCAGATTAACTCGGTGCAGCTCACTGACAGTTGTGCTTCACATTCTGGAGAAACATAATCATCCTATCATACGTGATGAAGCTTGGATAGATCTTAGGATTTTGAAAGTCTCAAGTTAAGCTTCTAGTTTATTACTATAAATCTCCAGGGCTTAAATAAAAAATGATCTCGTACATCTTCACTACAAGACTCAAGTGTTAAATTCTTCAGCAAGTAAACACCCTCAGAGCTAGGTATATTTTGTAATTGACCATGTGTCCACATTATCTGAGTATAGGAGACAGATGTTGAAACTGCTTTAAAACAATAATAGAAAAATGGGTTTTCAGTGAGAAAGTCCCAGAGACAGGAATATCAATTTACTGCAGATATTTTTAAGAAAACAGAAAAGTTGGTCATTTTTCTTAGACAAAAACTAGAGTCAGATTCAGCAAATCTGTTGGCACTGAAAATTAATAGGATGCCAACTTAAAAGGAACCATATATGTAGCATATATATTTTAAAATAGACTTTACTTTTTAGGGCATTTTTAGGTTCACTACAAAATTCAACAGAAAATAAAAAGATTTCCGTATACTGTCTACTCTCACACATGCACAGTCTCCTTACCCCATTATGAATGCAGCCCGCCCGAGTGGTACATTGGTTACAACTGATGAACCTACATTGACACATCATTATTCCCCCAAAGTTTACAGGTTAAGGTTCATTCTCAGCGTCATAAATTTCATGAGTTTGTTGAAATGTAGGATATGGCTCCATCATTATAGCATCATACAGAGTGGTTTCACAGCCCTGAAAATACCCTGTCCTCTGTCTACTCATTCATCCCTCTCTCCTCCCCTATCCACTAGCAACCACTGATCATTTTATTCCCTCCCTTTTTCTTCATTTAGAAAAATGCATTTAATTTTCCTCCAAATATATTCATGACTTGACAGCTTATTTCTTTGGAACCATGCTTTTTTTTTTTTTTTAATTGACATTCCTCTTTGACTTAGAACTGTGGTTTCCACGGTACAGATAACGTGTGAGTTTTACGTGCTGGTAAACACATCTTGGAGTAGATTAAGTCTGGAACTTAGAGATAGCTACTGTGGGTTCAAGTTCAAGCTCTGTGGCTTACTAGAATCAGAACTTGGAGAAGTCAATTCCCGAGGTGAGTGAAGCCTGAACACAAAGGGGCCTAGTTGTCCACCAGGTAACTTAGCTTGAGAAGGCGCTGCAGACTGGGTGGTAACACACTGATCCAGTCAAACCTCCTAACCTTCCAAAATTCAACTGTCAAATAAATATATGCAAAAAATAGGGAGTAACTCAGTTTGAGGGGTTAAGAAGATGGATTCCAAAGCTGCCTTTGCATCCTAAAATACATTCAAGTTATATCCATACATTGAAACAAAATGTAGTCAATAAAAGTCACCAGGTAAGAGATAGATACAGTATCTATAAAATAGATATGATAGGAGAGCATTCTCACAAGTAATTGTAAGTGAAGAAAATAAAATATAAAGATGTACACATACATGAATACTAAATCTGTTCCCTATAGATAGCATCAGAAATAAAGGTAGCTAAAGCTAATTAAACACTCCAAAAATGCTTATCAGTGCTTATCTCTGGGCAGTCCTTATATTCGTACTACCCAGGGTTCAGCAAAAAACAAACACAACTTTTAAACTGAATAATTTGAGGAGAGCGTATTAAAGAGGTGTGTGTAAGGTTTTGGTGAAGGATGCTACAGTTTCCCAGGGTGGACCTCAGTAGCCTAGGCCAGTGGGGATTGGGGAAGAAATGGTTTCCTGAAGCTGTAGAGAGAAACTGTGTGGAGAGGACTGCCAGACAGGAGCAGGGCCCTACATTCAAGTCACACAGCCAGAGGGCAGTTGTGTCGCCCAGGGGAAGCTGGGGGTAGGGGGCAAACAGCCCAAGCTCACTCACGATGGCAAAACTCAAGGGGAAGTCAAAAGTCAAGGGGGACTATGGGTACAGAGCAGCCTTCCCAGGCACCCAGCAAGATGGAGAATTGATCTAAAAAGATTTAACCTTCCTCTTTATTTGTATCTGAATTTTCTACATTTTCTCCAAGGAACATGCAGAACCAACATATATATCTTTTGACTTATTTTCTCCCATGACATTCAATTTTTTGTCATTTTTGCAGAGAGTTGAATAAAAAATAAAATAGAAATATGGGTCAAAAAACATAAGACTAAAAATAAGCAGAAGAGAATAAGGAGAAATTATGGGGAAAATAACACAGGAAAAGATTCTGAGGATGTAAAAACTCATACTTGGTGGCTAAGGAAAATAGGCCTCCGATTCTCATGATCTCAGTCCACACCATTCTGCTTGTTAGAGAGTAGTCATAATAGAAGTAAAAGTTATTTCTAAGGGAATTTTAAAAACAAACTTCCCTGGCTCGGCTTTGACATACACAATCAGCCAATTCAGTTGCCACAGTCTTTTTCGGCATTCTGAAACCGCTTTGTCTTCTCGTGTCTCTGATCTAAATATATCTGCTTTCAAACCCCAAAGGGTAATTTTTTTTTTTGACAAGCGTGCAGAAATCAAGTAGCACCTACATCTGGTGATCTCACAGATGCAACTAGTTTGAGTACAAGCAAATGTCAAACCAAGCAAACTACAGTCACTGGTTAATTACATGCAGGTGAAATAGGAGTAAATTGAGTGGTCTCCACTTCCTTAGAGCAGGGCTCTGTAAGACTAACACTCAGTTTAACAAAAGTCCCACCGTGCACCCAGGACACCTGCAAAGACTCTTCAGCTCACCAAGGTTTCATTCAGTGGGAGCAGACAGGCCACCTGAGTTTATGCCTCCCGTCACACTCTGTTCTGTGGCTGCTCTCTCAGCCCCGGACCAGTGCCAGCAGTCATGAGAACAGTAATTATGACCTTCATCTCAAACTGCATCCTTGAAAACAAACGCCAGAGCACCTCCAGCCTCAGCAAGATCGGATATGGCTGGGTTGCTTGGCCACATATCTCAAAGCCAGGACAGCCCCCAAGTGAGGTAGGCAGGAGGTGACACCATTAAGGGGCAGCAAGGGAGCTTCTCAGTCCCAAAGCAGCTGTCCGAGCCTAATCAAGAAGGAATCTGAAGCAAGAGACAATTGAGTGATGCTAGTCCCTGGCAAGCCCAAGGCTCTTTAATTAAGCAGACCCTGACTTGATATTAGAGTTGATATGTAAGAGATAAGCTTAATTACAAACAAGCAAAACATCAAACAAATTGTGGGAATTATTAGTATGAATTATCAGCTGGTAGACACCTCTAGAGATTTCTAGCTGCAGCAATTTCTAAAATAATTGATTTAAGAGAAGACAGGGAAACACATTGTGCAATAGATTCCTTAGTGCAACTTAAATTTTCTAAAGGAAAACAACTTAAGAAATTTGCATTGCATCACTATATGCAATCAGGAGTTAGTCTTCCTCTCAAAGGCATATAAAAATAGAAAGCTTTATAAACGTTAGGGCTGCAAGAGTCTTTAAATACTACTGTTTTTAATTTGCTAGGCAATGGAAATGTTTTAAAGATCCCAGCATTCTAGGAGGCTGAGGCAAGAGAAGCGCAAGTTCAAGCCCCACCTGTGTGAATTAATGAGACCCTGTCTCAAAACAAAAAAATAAAAAGGGCTGGACATGTAGCTCACTGTGAAAGTCCCAAGCTCAATCCCCAGTACCACACACACACACACACACACACACATACACACAAACATGCATGATAGATTTATAGATATATATGTTTATATGTAACCTCAGAATACCTAGAACAGATGAAAAAATATTTTATTAACATAGATTTTATAAGTTCATGTTTCTGTTAAATGCTATAAAGTCAGTTACAGAGAATGAGGAAGTTTTTTGGGTAAATGAGCTTATGGACTTATGGATGACTTGCAGACTTACATCACTTAGAATATAATTTATTTTTACATATTCTTTACAACTACTATTGCGGATGATGACAATGAGTCCCACAGATAAATCACTGCAAATGGTGATAGATGGTATTGTAACAGCTTTTCTCGCAACCTTACAGTATTCTTTAATTAAATACAGCAAAGAACTATAATTCCAAAGTCTGCACTAAAACATGTTATTAACATTCACAGTATATTAATAAGTTGTCATCTCCAATGAGTTAAAAGATTTTTTAAATGACTGTGATGAGACAGATTGTTTTATTCTTCACAGAAATTGGATCCTCTTCTTCCTCGGTACATAGCTCTCCAAAATTTGCCGACATTCTTTGCAGCAGTTTGTCTGAACTCTAAGTGTGAGCAGCACTGACAAGCGCTGCTTCCAGACCCCACACCTGCAAACCTCCCATGGACGACCCACCCACCAGCCCTCTCCTCAACAGCTGGCTGGCTGGAGAAGAACGCTCACTCGAAGCCACCAAAAAGTTGGTAGGCTTTCTCTAACTAGTGAGAACCCTAATGTAGTCAAGACAGCTTTGGTTTTCATGTACTACCACTGTATTGAGAGACTTAAGGCGCTGCCCCTCCCATCTAAAACCACCATCACTCTGGCACATACATCCTTCTTAAGCCTCCAAGGACTCATATGTTGTACCAGCAACTTGTGAGGATAATGTGTGAGGTGGAAAGCAAAGTCTCCAAGATCTTTCAGTAAATCCCCAAGACAAGGAGCAGTTTCTCTGCCATTTAATTCCTCAAGGATTAGCTGAGGTAAGAAGAGAAGTGATAAACTGGCAGAAAGACCAGCAAACTCAAAGTCAAAATATTCTAATTCAAGTCCCACCCTGACATCTTACCAGCTACACAAACTTGGGCAAATTACTAAACCTTATCTACAAAATTAGGAAATGAAATCATTATGAGTAACAACAGAGACCAAACATGATATTTCCTTATAAAATGTAAGAAGTATACAAAATGTAAAATATTGCAGTTACTGATGACTCTGAAGAAACTAGGAGATCTGTAATTATCTTACCAAAGAGGATTGTGCAGAAATACTGAAATCATGAGATTTAGTATAAGAAGACAGATTTGTCTCTCTTTCTGCTCTGAGCGTCTTTAATTAAATTTGAATGCAAGTAGCATAAAAACCTGGCTGTGCTTTAGTTCCCTCACCTACCAAAGTCCTGGTTTACTTTCTGCTTTGATGATAGCACTTTATTGCTGTGTCCTCTGGAGAGAACAGATGCTATGTCCTCACGTGGTAAAAGATAAGAAGGGCAAAGCAAACTTTACAGATACTTGAGATAATTAACTTATACAGAGAAAAATTTTCACTCACACTTTTAAGGAGCTTCAGTCCATGATTGGTTGTCCCCTTGCTTTGGGTGAGGTTACACACCCAGGTGGGGGGTGGGGGAAAGTACAGCAAAACTTCTTACTTCATCGCTGGGAAGGGAAAGAAAAGAAGGAAGAAGTTGGGGTCCCACAACCCCCTTCAAGACCCTGATGACTTAAAGACCTCTCACTCAACTCTCAACATTTCTACCACTTCTCAGGAGTGCCAAGCTAAACTATAACAGGCACTAGAATAATGTATTTCCTTGTGCCTCATTTACAAGAGCACTAATCCCACTCAAGAGGGCAGAATTCTCATGACTCAATCACTTTCCAAAAGGACCAACCTCTTAATAACATCACGTTGTGTATTATGTTCTAACATAAATTTTGAGGGGACAATTTTCATTCAGAGCCTTGGCACCCAACTTTAATCATTTTCTCCTCTCTCTCTCTTTCTTTCTCTCTCTCTCTGTTATTTTTTTGTTATTCTTGTATGGCTGATAGTAAGCTGATTTTATTTTTTTTTTTATTATTTTTTACCAAGAACATGTATTGGTACATTGCATACATAATGATCATAATCAACATGGTTATTTTGTACCTGTACATGATACATCTTGGTTTTCCCCCCTCTTCCCCCCTTCCCCTCCCCTCCCTTCAGTAAGCTGATTTTAAACAGAATAAATGAGCGATTTCTTCAATCTCTGCAATTTTACTTGCAATATTTCAATAAATATTCATTAGTCATCTCTGATGAGCTAAGCACTGAGAATATATAGACCAATAAAATATTTGGTCCAGAGAAACATGTCAACAGGGACAAGATGACATGAAAGTGCTATGGTGGGAAGATGTGTAAATTGTCACTAGAGCAGCAGGGAGTGAGCCACTGAGCCTGCTCCTAAGACCTGAGCAAGTCTTCAAACAGCAAGGGAACTTTTTTGTACAGTCAAGAAAAAAGTAGAAAAGATGGTCAGGAAAAAAATGAAGGGATTAATCCTCCAAGAAAAAAAAAAAATCAAACTGCAAAGGCATATGGTCATTACCAAATGTTATGGTTTGTATCTAGATGTCCCCCCA
This sequence comes from Hystrix cristata, assembly GCA_004026905.1. Taxonomy (NCBI): domain Eukaryota; kingdom Metazoa; phylum Chordata; class Mammalia; order Rodentia; family Hystricidae; genus Hystrix; species Hystrix cristata. The sequence goes on from PVJO010019783.1 coordinate 30,751, forward strand.
AAGCCTCACGAGCTCATAGCTGGGGCTTTTGGGAGGTGATTGGATGATGGGCATGATACTCATCAGTGTATTAGTCCACTGATGAGTTCATAGCTAAATGCGATGTTGGGAGGTGAAGCCTTGTTGGAGGAGGTGGGTCACTGGGGGCGTGGCCTTCCAGGGTCTCCCTCCTTCCTCCTGGATTGCTTTCCCCTTCCTACCTAACAGGCCATAAGCAATTCTCCTCTGCGATGCCCCTCTGCCATGTTGCTCTGCCTCGGAACCAGCCAACTATGGACTGTAACCTCTACAAGCTGTAAGCCAAAATAAATCTTCCCCCTTTAAATTGTGGGTGTCAGGTATTATGTCTCAGCAACAAGAAAGCAACAGAGACACTCAGCAAGGTGAGCTCTGGGTAGAACAACAGGTAAATGTCAAGGAATATCAAGAACATAAGTGGAAAATGTTGACTGTAAAATGTTGCAAAAACTTTGAGGGACAAACTAAACTCTGAACTTCAAACCATGGATTCAAAAGATTCTCAATTTCAATCTCTGCTAATTACTGGTGGTCATGGATACAATTATTTAATATTTTTTGGACCTTGGTTTTCCCATCAGTGAAACAGGAGCAATGCAAATGCTACTTTTGACTGCTACTATTATTACCGTGTATAAAAACCAACCATTGAAATTTTTAATCAGGGACTGTCCATTAGAAAAATAGACGTAAAAGCAATGCAGAATATGAATAAAAATGAAAATTACTACAGGAAAGAACGCCTCCAATCCAGATGAGAACATAAGCTAAAAATCTGCAAAGTCAGGAGAGGGAGAAGTGCTCTTTGAGAGTGGAACCAACAGGCTTCCAGGCAAGTGCTTGAGAAGCACAGAACAGACACAGTCAGGAACTGTGGTTCCAAGCCTGCGTGCACAAAGGTCCTGTAGTGGGGCAACTGTAGGAGAACAAGCACTGTTGTGGGAAGAAGGGTGGCTACCATTTTCTCATGTTTGACATAGACTGGGAACTGTTCTGAGCCACCCGTGGAGGTTTGAATAGAGGCTCTACCCAAAATATGTCCATGTCCTAACCCCCAGGCCCTGCAAATGTGATTTTATTTGGAAAAACTGATCTGTAGATGTAACCGAATTAAGGATTTCAAGATGAGATCATCCTAGTGAATTCAAGTGGGTCCTAAATCCAATGCCAAATGTCCTCATGAGAGAAAGGTGGAAAGAGATTTGACATAGAGGGATGAGGGAGAGAAGAGAGAAGAAGGCCACAAGAAGACAGAGACGGAAGTTGGTGTTATGCTGCCATAAGCCAAGGGACATCCTAAGCTACCAGAATCTGAGTGAGTCAAGGAGAAGCTCTTTCCCCGGAGCCTCAGAGAAGCGAGCAAAGCCAGACCAGTCTCTCGACGCAGAACTTCTGACCTCCAGAACTTTGAGAGAATACATTTCTGTTGCTTTAAGCACACAGTTTGTGATCATCTGTCACAGCAGTCGCAGGTAAAGAAACTGATACAGTAGCTTACACACATTAACTCTTTCACACGTCACACAGTCAAGGTCCTGTGAAGATCCCCACTCTGGTGAAGAGGAAAATGAGGCACTAAAACTTAAGAACTTAAAATTTAAGAAACTTCCTCAAAGTTCACACAGTTCGGTGACAAAGCTGAGATTTGAATTTGAACTTTCCTGTGACCTCTGTCTTCTTGTGGCCTTCTTCTCTCTTCTCCCCCTCGTCCCTCTGTGTCAAATCTCTTTCTCTCATAAGGACACTTGGCGTTGGATTTAGGACCACTTGAACCCACTCGGATGATCTCAGCTTGAAACCCTCCTGCCTGAGGGGTCTCTCGGGCCTTTCTTTTCTAAGGGCACTAAATTGCACTCATGAGGGCTCTGTCATCATGACCGGATCACCTCCCAAAGGCCCCATCTTAAAACAAACACAAACATTCCTGGAGGAAGACCTGGAACCACTCAGGCAAAGCCACAGAGGAGGAATTCAGCATGACAGTTGCGGGAACTTCACGTCTCAGTGCTCCTGGCTTCTCAGAAAACCCAACTAAACAGCTGGACAAGGCCAGTTTAAGAACTTCTTATGTCTTAACTCTCTTACGTTTTATCCATTTATTTCTAGCCCTTTGATTTGATTCCTTCACCCCCGGATTCCTTCACTACAAAGTATTTAATTTTGTTCTCTCTAATTAAGATTTTTTTCCTTAGACCAATCACTGGGGGCTGGAGACTCATGTCGGTACCGCCAGCATCCTAACCCTGACTTAGGTACACCCCGGCCCTGGAGCAGTAAGGAGAGGGACAGGAAAGAAGTGGCTGGCGGCAGAGGAGCAAGAGGAAGCCATCAGACACAGGAAGCAGTGGTCAGGCCAGGAACTCCTGCACCCACAAAGACTCGTTCAGAGCCTCTCAGAGAGCGCAGAAAAGACGGTTGCACTTTAATCTTTGTTGCTGAGATAACATTGACTAGAAAAACATTAAAACAAATCTCATATTTATCATTTCTCAGGACAGTGTGAAATGGAGGGACAGGAGCTAAATGTTTAATTTTGGCCAGTGCTGTTTCATTCCTATAAAAACAGAAAAAAACCCTTTTAAAAAATGAATTGTATGCATTAAACATGCAGGAATTGGGGGTTATTATTAGGCCTCAGTAAACTGATAAGAAGCTGGGCAAAGTGCCACATGCCTGTAAGCCCAGCTACCACAGGTGCTGAAGCAGGAGGGCGGAAAGTTTGAGGCCGGCCTTAAGTAGGCCAGCCTTCGCTTGTGTGAAAATAGT
>PVJO010019784.1:0-20779 GCA_004026905.1 Hystrix cristata
AATGACCAATGATGTTGAACATTTTTTCATATATTTATTTGCCATTTTTATTTCTTCATCTGAGAAATGTTTATTCATTTCAGATGCCCATTTTTGGATAGGGTCTTTAAATTTGGGGGGTTTGATCTTTTTGAGTTCTTTATATATTCTGGATGTTAGACCTTTCACAGTGTACTTTGGGAGGCTTTGCTGACCGTATTAAAAGCCTCTCGGTGATGTCTGTGTGTAGGGGTGTGTGTGTGTCTGTGTGTTATTGGAGGTTGAGAACAGGGTGCTCTACCACCCTGAGTTACATCCCTGATCCTTTTTATTTTGAGGCAGGGCTCACTGTGTTACCCAGACTGGTCTCAGACTTGGGATCCTGCCCCCTCAGCCTCCCAAGGAGCTGTGTGTGCTTGTATTGATCCATTGACTGATTGTGCTACCTCTGAGCTCTTTCCTCAGCCCCGTTACTTGCACCTTTGAATGAATCATCAAAACACTGCAGTGATTAATTTCAGCATCCTCTTTGCCTTGTCATCTACAACTGAGGATATTTTCCATTAGCTAACGAGTGAGAGTGAGTGAGCCTTTGTTGAAAACCTGTATCTGCATGATAATCGCCCTAGGGAAAGTGAGGGGAAAGGGCTGTTGGGCTGGGAGGGTCTGGTGTGGTTGACTCGGGTCTTGTCGGACCCATGTGTCTTCCACTGTCGCCGCTGGCTTCTGCCCTCCCAGCCTGGGTTTTGCTCTCCATTCGGCTGTCTTTGGTGGTGGTGAACGGCACCGGCTCCAAGCTGCTGTCCTCCTTCTGGAAGGTTTCTGCAGACATTTTGGGCTTGGCACCCATCAGCCAGCTGTCGCTTGGCCTGGGGCACGGAGAGGTCTGATTTTCCCAGCTAAGCTCATGCTCACACTGGCTCTTACTGGGGCTACTTCCTTCTGTGTCAAGAACAGGACTGGAAATGGGTGACTAGGGTCTTCCCACGGGAAAACCAGAATCTGATGGGGGTGAAGAGATGGGGGCACACAGACGCCGAGCTGTCCACAAGGGCAACTTGGAAGGCGAAATTCTTGCCTTCAAGAGGCTAAGAGACATAAACGAGGCTGTGGGTGAGAATGGCTGAGAGACAGAGCGCCAGTCAACCCAGTGCTGGAAGGAATCATCAGCTGAGGAAGTATTAGAGCTTTGATATTGCTGTAGAGTTTTGAAATACTGATTCCATGCAATCCCTATAAGAACATTTTTGGACCAGTCTTACATCATGGTTAAGGACAGGGAAACACAGGCAGTAAATCGCTGGTTCAGCTCTGTGTCCGATGTGACAGGACTCACGTGGTGTTTCTCAAAGGATGCCAGTTCTACTTACAGCAGTGTGGGCATCTACAGCGGGCAAGAAGAGGACACATTGCATAACACAATCTAGTGTGCACGTTTGACATGAGAAAAGCCACCCAGCTCGGCATTTCCCACGCTGCCTTCATCCTGACTTCTTGGGGGTGTTTGCTGTTGTTCCAGGCCTCTGCCTGACAGAGCTTTTGGGCCAGAATCTCTCTTAGGGGATGGGGCTCAGGATTAGTACAATATTAGCATGCTATAGTGCTAATGTGTAGTAACACTGCGCTAAGGCGTAGCATGGTATAATACGTAGTATTATGATCTGTGTGTGGTCATGAGAGGCTCAGGTGATGGTTCTGGGCATAGTGATGGTTTGAGCACCGCCAGGTAACATATTCAAACACATGCAGACCCAGAGACCTTAGAGTTAAAGAAATCAGAGCCATGAGGTCCCCTCTGTCCCCCCTGCAGGTTGTGTGGCTTACTCTGAGCACCCATGTTTCTTCTTTTCTTTTTCCTCTAAATTAAAATACTCATTAATTATAAAGGCTTGGAATTACACCTCCGCTGCATCTCTTCTGTGACATTCCAAGTTAATCTATGAATGACAGCATCAGTACTCACATCAAACATCTTAAAACCAAAACTCAGAACTGAGAACACGCCTCCCCGAACTGCCCCTGCATCCAGATGAGGGCGGAAGTTTCTGGAAAGCACAGTGACTCTCAAAGTGAGGCAGTTAGTTGCAACACCCATTCAAAACTACGCATTTTTAAACGGCAATTTCATCTGGGGAAATGGTCATGAGTCCTGTAGCATTTATAACTAAAACAGATTCAAGTACCCTTAACTGTGTCCCCAGCGGAGTCCTATTTCGGGATCTCGAGCCATATTTTATACCTTGTCTTGGAGAAGAACACTCATGGGGAGATGCTCTGTGTGCTCCGTGTGGTGGAGCAATGGGAGTGGGACTAGTACTGCTAGAAACAAAGGAGTCCAGTCGCTCGCTGCCCTTCCTTCAACTGTAAACACGACGCTTCCCTCTTCCGGTTATCCCTCTTCCGTAATCCTAAAACAGGGAAGCTGTGCGAGCCACCGCCCTCTGCTCCATTCACCCAAAACACAAGACCACGCTGACGATTACTCAGGTTTAAGCTTAGGAGGTCGCCCAGACTGCTGGCATCAGAAAAGAGAGCCGGTGGGAGGCACCCGGGACCGATGGATGTCTGGCCCTGTACATACTGGGAGCCTGAGCTACAGTGACCCCTTTTCTGGCCATTCTGTCCTTCTGCCTGCTCCTGCTGCCCCACAATCTTCAAAAAACCTAACTGCATACTATGAGGTGTGCGCTTGGCAATTTTTTCCTTGTCATACACAATCATGCAGACCATTTGGGCCCACTCATCTGTAACAGCACAGGCGCCCAGCAGGAACTCGCCAGACCTGCAGCCCTGTTGCTCTGCACAGAAGGCACTGGGAGGTGTCTTGTCACACGCCTGGCCCAGAAGGCTGGCTCCTGCGTGCAGCGGGCCCGCCCCGGGGGCACTGGGCCCATTCCTGGCTGCAGGCCGGTGCTGTGCTGCACGCTGTGCATGGTGCCCTGAGCCACAAGATCCTAGGTCCTGAGTCCAGCGTCTTCATTCTCTCTGTCCCGATGCCAGGCCGTGCATGTAACCCCTTTGCCCATCGAGCTCCCCCTCTACCCTTGCTGAGTGGCCCTCCCCAGGGCCTCTCTGGGAACACGGCTCTCCCAGGAAAGTTTCGGGGCCAGGCCAGGCCCTGATCCTCAGGAGTCCCGCCTTCCCAGCTCTGTGAATGCCCCCCGCCCCATGTCATGTACATGTCACATGTACTTTATTCCATGGAATGCCTAGTTGTGCCTCATGCGCTCTTGAGTATGAAGTTTTAAAATATATAAATAGCACATGTATATGCTTAATTTGCTGCCCATTTTCTTTGGTGTTCATAGTTCTTTTTCTTCCCATTCATCTTTTTATCCTATGCTTTGTTTTTGCCTCCAAAACGCTTCCTTTTTATGACACTGTTACTTTCACATTCACCCAGAGAAGGTGTCTGAGCCTTTCCGGGCTCACTGCCCTGTGGACACTGGCCTGAGGGTTTCCTGGTCACCGATAGTTTCTCTTCAGGTGAGGTGGTTTCACTGACTGGATTCATTCAGAGACACAATGGGAAACGAATCTGGGTCATAAAAAGAGCTAAAGAGGCAGTTGTTTGGAGCGAAAGGGCTCTTTGATGTGTTTGATGTCTCCCTGCCTGGGTGCTTATCTGTAAAAGACAGCTGCCTTGCCTTGGGCACAAATGCAGAGGAGCCTGCCACCGGGAAGCCGAGCCTCCTGCTGGGAAGGGAGAAGGAGAAGACAGGATCTGGGGAGCCTGGGGAGGCACAGGGACCAGAGGCCAGGTAAAGAGGAAACGGGCAGGGCTCGCTGGGGCCCCCACCAGAGCTGGCGAGTGTCCCCCGCTGGACACCACAGACCCGCCGAGGGTGCTGGGCTGAATATTTAGAAACAACAGCAAGTCCTTTCCCTCAAGGCCCTGATGGGAGAGTTTGCAGAGCAAGAGTTCTTTTTTCCTGGAGAACCTGTATTCAGGGTCGTAACACACACAAACCTGTCAACCTCATGTGTATGCACATTTCCATTTCTGAAACTAGCCAGTCAGTATGTTTAAAAGTAAACCTCAAAGTCGAGAAGTAGCTGGGCAAGGAGATTCGCATCTGCGCATATATATACACACTTTTTTTTTTTCTTTTTTTTCCAACAAAGTTTCTCTATGTAGCCCAGGCTGGCCTTGATAGAGCCCAGGCGGGCCTTGAACGGCTGGCCTTGAACTCATCACACTCCTCCCGCCTCAGCCTCCTGAGTGCTGGGATTATAGGCGCAACAGGTACAGTGCTGGGAAGCATGAAGTGAAGACAGTGTGCTCGCCAGCAGGTGGGTGGAGATTTGCTCAGCCTTGATTCAGACCAGATCCTGGCTCCGGACTTGTCACTCTCACAGCATCCCATGAGCACCTTGCTCCTAGCATTTCCCTGGTCTTAGTTGATGGCTAAGGACACTGCATGTCTTAGTTACTTTTCTCACGTTGTTGAGACAAAATACCCAACATCCAAAGTTAAGGGAGGAGGGGTTTATTTAGCTCACAGTTTGTAGAGGTTTCAGTCCTCAATCAGCTGGCTCCAAGGCAGGGCAGCATGGCAGACAGGCAGAAGGCAGCAAGGGAAGCAAGGGGCTTAAGAAGCTTCTTTCTATCCTTATATCTTATCCAGGCTGCTGGCATGAGGGCGGTGCCAAACCAATCAGCGGACTGATTTAGCGATCACATGCCCTTAATCCCAGCTTCACACACTGTAGATTCAGCCACCTCTGAAAAAGCTCCACCTACGACTGCATGAGGCACTGGGGGATATCTAGGCACAAACCATAACACTGCACACCTGGTCTCCCCGCAAATGAAGCCGCACACATGCTCACATGTGCACACACACATGCATATGCACACACCAGAAGCCAAAGGATCCCAGAGCCACGTGGCTGCGAGGTGGCACTGCTTCTGGGGAGCGCGTGGGCAGAGACACTTGGCTGCTGCAGGACAGACAGCCCCGGTGTGTGCGTAAGGGCGACCGGAAGTTACAGGGCTGCAGGTACAGCCACACACAGTATCTACTCACCTAGAGTGGTCATAGAGGCGCAGGGCACGAGTTCGCAAATTACACAGTAAGCAGAAAGCTCTCTACCACTCCCGACACCCCCCATCCCTCTCACCAGAGGCAGCCACTACAGTACTGTGCTGTCCTTCTCTCGAAGATTCTTCTAGAGTTAGGACACAAAGTGCTGAACTCTCCCTCTCTTTTATTTTATTTTATTTTTCCCTCTGTCTCCTAAGAAACTCCACTTTCTGCCGATTTAAAACAATGACAAGGAACTCTGGGTCTATTTCAGATCAGAAAATGCCTTCTGCCTCCCAGTCACTGACTTGCTGGACCACTGTGGCTTCCGGGGTACCCCTGGGAAAAGCAAGGTGGCCAGCTGACTCCCAGGACATTGCTGTGTGGTAATTACAGCTGAACACAAATAAAATGTAAGATGAGTATGATTTCCTTTTTTGGCTGAAGGGTATGCATGGCCTCCGAGGAGAAAGGAAACTGATTTGTTTTTGTTGTTACAGCCAGGGCTTCTTATGTGCCTCGGGTGAATTATCACCAGTCTCCTGGAAAGGCTGATAAAAAGGACAGGGAGAAGCTACATGTTCCTGTGTTGTGTGGTATCTCGATAAATTTCTATGACTAGGTCGTCTTTCTAAAAAGGGTTGGAGATTTAGCTCAGTGGTAGAGCATTTGCCTGGGAAGCGCAAGGCCCTGCGTTCAATCCCCAGCACCAAAAATAAATAAATAAATAAATAAATACAAATTGCCAACTGTTAATAATCCAGCAGTAGATCTTTCGAGTTCTATGAACTTTAACATCGAGGATGTTTTCAAATCATCTATCTGCAATCATTTAAAACTTGGCCAATAGGGTACAGTAGTAGGAGATCCTCATCAGGATGCCCATGGTATTGATGGTGGCAAAGTTGTGTTTTGTTTTGGGATTTGCAGCAGAGTAACCAAGCCCCAGCTCTGACTTGGTGCTCACTGCTATAAATGAGATATTACATTGGAACAACCATGACAGTCTCACCACGATGTCTAGGAAAGACAGAAACACGCATGTTAGTCCACTCAGCCCCAGAGCTGGATTCTGGGTGCCAAGGAGGTTTGGGCAGCCAGCATCTCTGTTTGGAGTTGGTGGGATGGTGACATGACAACAGCATTCAAGGCCACACCCTGGGAAAGACGTCGACCGTACAGCTGGGTGTAAATTGTCACCATTAGTGTGTCCCACAGAAAGCTACTGTGTCTAACCGTGTTCAGTATGTGCTTTCCTAGGTCAGCCATTGGACAGTTGTGGTTATTTTCAAATTAAACTTGAAGACAAGGCAGTCAATAATTTTTCTACTTTTTAAACAAATTTTTGTGTTCAAATCTATGTGCACACATAGCATAAAAGACAAGAATTTCACAAGGCCGATCATTTAAAATAATCATCCCTCTCTCTTCTCTGTCCCAATATTTTTCTTTTTTTGGAGAGAGGGTCTCACACTCATTATGTAGCCCAGGCTGTCCTTGAGCTTGTAGCGGTCCTCTGCCTCAGCTTCTCAAGTGCTGGGATTACAGGCCTGCGCCACCACACTGGTGGTCTGCACTGATTATTAACTGCTTTCTCGACTCTTTTAGTTCCTTGTCTTGGGGTTCACGGCTACATTCCTCAATGACACACATACAAGGCTGTTTTCTTACTTAGAGACTGTTGAGACTAGGCCCCTGCAATGTAAGTTCCTTCCTCTCCTCTCACTATAGCCACAGCTTCGCTTTGGCTAAATTAGCCTTCAGTTTTCCTCACTGTGACCCCTGAAATATTACAGCTGACCCAGGCCACAGAGCACGATTATAATTACTTTGCTTTCTGCATATTTATAATTGCATCTTGGCGTGTTTTTCTTCCCTTTCTCTGCTCCCGTTCTCGGTCAGCCGTGCAGGCCTCTGGGAGTGGACTCCAGTCCTGCTGGCATGGGGAGGATGCAGCTCTCCCTGCCACAGTCCAGTAATTTCCAGTCACCCCCACACAGAGACTGGCATTGCTGTCCTGAGCAGCAAGGTGTCTCTGCCCCAGGTGCTCCCCGGAAGCAGCTCGGCCTGCAGCCGCAGCCATGCAGCTCCCTGGCTCATGGGCAGACGCAGCTCCTACACAGGTTCCTTTGGTCTCTGCTATGTGCATGTGCCTGCGTGCGTGCGTGTGTGTGCAGGTGTGTGGCTTCATTTTGGGGGAGACCAGGGATTTTCTCTTGAGGTACAGTAGCTACCTTTCAGGAAAAGTCTTCCTTTCACATCAAGTTCAGAACTTCTGAATCAATTTGGTTTTCTCTTCTTTGCAATATACAAGAATAATGTTTCAATGTGTTGATTTTTCACTTTGAGTAGCTGCTACTCAGTTGCCAAATTTTGAAGAATTCTTGTGAAAAGTGGGGAAATAGAAGTGATGTGGCTTTTCAAGCAGGTGCTGCAAATTTGATCTTATTTCATTTTATTCCCATTTAATGATCTGCCGGTCTGTTAGTACTGTGAAAGGGTAGATTTTAAGATCTGGGGTTTCGGCAATAGAGCACACACTTTGCATGGAAGGGGCCCTTGGTTCAATCACCAGCATGGAGAAAAAAATAACCACGTGTGTGCACATGTGTGTGAGTGTGTGGTTTCTATTGATGAGGGATACATCTTCTGCTAGTTTATTGCTGGGGCCCTGTGTGTTTTCTTCATTCTTTAGAAGTTTGTCCTCACCCTAAGATCATGTTTATCTGTCAGACACCATCCATGTTTTAACCAAATTTGTATTTGCACAAAAGATAGGAAAATAACTTCTCCCCCCATCGTCCCTTGTGCTCCCACCCGGCTTGCACAGTGACCTGATCGTGCCTGAGTTGGAGGAGTTACCTGGGGGAGCGTGGGCTGGGGGACGTCGGGGACCCCATGAGGGCAGAGCTGTGGGGCTGTCATGCCTAGAGCCCACAGGAAGAGGAGGTGCAGGGCCAGGCCTCACAGCGCTGTTCAGAGATGAGGGTGGCATCGAGGGACCTTGGCAAGCGTCAAGGGGATGCTTGGAAGGGACAGAGGCTGTGAGTCCATGCACCTCGCAGTCGCTGCTGGGATTGCTGTTGGTTTCAGACTTGGCACTGGAGTGTTTGAGGGCTCGGGTCGGTGCCACGCCAGGTCATCAGGAAAGCAGCATCGACTGTCAGATGGACGCCGTCCCCCTGGGTGAGCTCACCCTCCCACGCTGGAGAATGACTTTGTTGTCTCTTAGCTTTTACTTCCTCCGTGGTGGCCAAGAGGAACTCTAGAGTACAAAATGGACTTTTGGTAAAATGCAAATGTCCTTTTCCCTTTCAGCATTAAAGTAACTCTGAAGCTCTTTTACAAATGCTTCTCTGATTCATCAAGTAATTTCAACTGCGGGCGTTTTTAATACTGTGAGAATGGGCGTTTGGAGTTAGGATTTTGTCACCTGTTACCTTATATACAGCAATCACCATGGCCTGTTCAGGATCCACTTTCTTCTGCATCCAAGTTGGAAGGCCACTGGCTACATTTCTGGAGCACGGATTGGGGTGTTGCCAGGGCAGAGCACTGGCCTGGTGTGCATAAGGCTGGGGTGCTCCAGCCCTGGTTCCTGCCCCAACCTCACAGGGGAGCAAGTGCAGCTTTCATGCCCATGGCAGCTGCAGTCCAGCCCCGAGTGGTCGTAGCCTCCAGCCTGCTCTGACCTGGGTCAGTCTCTGTGGACAGCTGCCCAGTCTGTCACCATGTCTACCTTCATGCACCCGAGTTCCTTGCTCTTCTCGGTCTACCCTGGGCCTCACTCGGGCAGTGGGGACAGAGGTCCCTGGGTCCCGGGGCTGCTTGACAAAGGCGTATGACCCAGGACACAGCGCCCACCTTCCTGATCCTGTGAGAGTGGCTGTGCACAGGGTCACCGCTTCTTCCTCACAGCTGAAGAGAGGTGTCAACGCTGCTGGCGCCAGCTGCTGTGAGACCAAGTGCCTCAGTCAGTTCCCAGGTGTGGAACCTGATCAGGTCCTGGGTGCGGAACTTGCTTCCCCCTCTGGGGGCGGTGAGAACTTGCCCTTCTGCACCCGTATTCTGATGTTTCTTAGGGATTTGTGTACATAGAACTTTGCTCTCTCCGCTGTGCTGGTCCTCTTCTTGTCCTTGGTGTGACCTTGAGCCTGCAGACTCAGTCCTTGATTCCGGGAGGTTTTCTTGAGTCCCTTGTTGGATAATCCCCCATCTTCCTGGCTTCCTTAGGGAACTTACCCAGGGTGTCTGGGAAAGATGCCCTGATTATCTTTCTGTTTGTCTGTCTTCTCTCCTACCACGCAGTGGGTTTTAGGAGCGACCACACGTACGAAGGAGACACACCATTTTCAATTACAAATCTGACTTTAGTGAGGGAGGTAAAATTTTGCTAAGAACTAATTTTTCCCCAGAACTGTGGATCATCAGATTATTGGAGGCTGGTGAAACAGGCAATCAGTGTGGGATTTATCCCTTATTATTCAAATACAAACTCATCTTACACGAAACTTCTGTGTGACTGCCCAAATAAATACTTACTAAGTACTCTAGAAGGTATTTGTGGGAACTGGTGTCCCCGTTCCCAGCATCCAACTGCTCTCTGATATCAGCGGCCTCTCTCTGCCACAACAGGCAGAAAGACAAACAAAGGAAAAACCTAACAAACAAAACGTTTTCTTTCGCCTACTGGCCTGACTCTAAAAATGCCAAGAATTTAATCTTTAATTTATAGGTAAGAGGTGAAGTCACTTTCTGTTTTAGTTTGGGTGCTTTTCCCCAAGAGCTGTGTCTCACAAGCCTAGGAGGGTTGATGCTTCCGTACTGACGGCCGCGGCTCCTTCTTGGCTCCTGTGGGGCGGCCAGGACCTGTGGGGACCATGTGCACTGTGTTTTAGAGGGAACTTGGGGACATAACTGGCCACTCTTGCCTGGGAGCCATCTGTCTGGGTGTTGTCCTTCCCCAGCCTCTCTCTCTCAGATCTGCTGCACTATTTATCAGTGCTGACGGCACATGAGGGAAGCTGGTTGTGAGGACTGGCTGGTCTCCAGGCTTGGCTAACCCAGGCCTGTCTACACTGCCTTCCCTGCTCTCACAGCCCTGTTTCCTTGGCTGCAGAAAAGTTAGGATGAAACTGAGACCCTGCGCTGGGGTCCCTCTGGGAAGGTCTTTGCAGGGCTTCGTGCCCTAGAAGGAGCTCAGTGTAGACAGTGGGGTTGGGGCTTGGCTCCTCCCTGTGGTGGCCCCAAAGCTGGAGAGGGGGGCTTTGGAGCCCCTGTAGAGAAGTGCAAATGGCCTGCTCAACCGCCGCTCTGTCTTGTCCTGCTCTGGAGGGCTAAGCTGGGGGGCCAGGTGCCAACATGAATGCCTGGAACCCCGGCGCTTGGAAGCAGAGGGAGGAGCATGGTGAGTTTGAGGCCAGCCTGGACCACACAGTGAGACCCTGTGCACCACCGCACCTGGCTTTAACATTTATTTTAAAGATTTATCTTGTTGGTGTAGCTAAGACAAAGCCATGTTTGCTTCACCACAAACATCAGGCTGCTGGGCCCCAACACAGGTGTGGTGCAGTGGCTGCTTCAGGAAGAGAAAGGGAGGAGACGTGGGAAACATGTTGTTATTTTCGCAATATTTTACTTAAAAATCTGGAACAAATACAGTAAAATATAAACCTGCAAAATATGGCTAGTAAGTGCATGAATATCTAATTTATTTTCTGTATGTTTGAAAATTTCACACTTTAAAAAGTGAAAATAGCCAGGTGTCATGGCAAATGCTTGTAATCCCAGCCACTCAGGAGTCTGAGGCAGGAGGATAGAAAATTGGAGACCAGCCTAGGCAACTTAGCGACGGTCAGTTCCAAAATAAAGAATATTAAAAAAAAGCTGGGAATGTAGCTCAGAGCAAAGGCCCTGGGTTCAATCCCAAGGACCCCCTGCCCCCGTTGCAACCCCCCATCATTGAAATTTCGAGTTAGGGATTGTGGTATGTGCTTGTAATCTCTACTCCCTGGGAAGCTGAGTCAGGAGGATTGATAGCTCAGGGCCAGTCTGGTCAACTAGCAAGAACCTCTCCCAAAATGAAAAATGAAAAGGGCTGGAGATGTTAACTCAATGTGAGGCCCTCATTCAATCCCCAGTACTGGGGAAAAAACTGAAATCTTGCTAATTAAAGGTAAGACATTATTAAAGACCATATAGCCACCTTAGATGACCCAAGTGTTTGGTGCAGATTCCCAGATCCAACCACCCGCTCTGCCACTCAGCTTGGAGCCTAGAGTGGCCCAAGTCTAAGTCACGAAGCCGTGCAGATCTAGGTCCTTTCTGCCTTGGTGACGGTGCTGTTGGGAAGCACAGGCACGCGACATTTACATTTCAGCCCTTGGCAGTACTGGAAGATAACTGAATTCCCGACCTTCTCAGGCGAGCCTTTCCTATGTTGTGATTTCCTGCATGTTTTGGAAAAGCTGAAGGGTGGGTTTGGAGGAAATAGGTGATGGTTTCTTTAAAAAGCAGTGTACTTGCTTCAAGACGAAGAAAAGCTTCTAATGGAGAGGGCTTCGTAGCGTTCGTTTGGATGTGTGCTAGGATGGAAGTAGTGGTTCCCTTGCAGTGCAGATTTCAGGGTTTTACTGGCACAGTCTTGGTTTTATCAAAGGGACGCTTCTCTGAGGAGTTGTTCCCGTTTTTGTTGCGTCCCACCCTCATTGCCAGCCCCGTTCCCTTCTCCTTTCCTTCCCAGACAAACCTCGCATGGGGCCGCCCCATGCTGCCCTCCGCCTTTTGCTGAACAGGAAAACCAGAGTCCAGATGGAGCCGCAGACGTGGGCGGCGACAGCTTCCAAGCCAGCCCTGGCTCAACCGCAGGCGGACTTCTTCCTCCTCCCTTCCGCGTGCGCGCACTGCTGTGTTGTGACAAAGGCAAGGGAACCCAGGACTCTTCAGGGCTGAGAGGCTGAGCAGGAAACCCGAGTGTCGTCTGTTCTCCGTTTCCCTGTGACTTCCTAGGGCCTCTGGCTCCCCTCACTGCAGCCTACTGCAGGGCTTCCGAAGCGGGCTCTCTCTGGACATAGGTGTCCTCTGCGTCACCAGACCGTCCTCTTCGGATTGCTCATGTAGTCAAGAGAAGTTCACAGCTACTTTCTTTGGAAAAGTTTTTCTTAATGTTTTCAAATAGTTCACAGTCTGTGACATTTTTACGCAGCTCTTTCGAGTCAGAGGCATTTTGACAGGGCCTCCAAAACAACCACCTCGCTTTCAGCTTTTTCTTTCAACATAACCACATAGCCACCTCCCACCAGGCTGTCCTTTCACGTTCTGCTAGGGGGACGGTGGACGACTTCAGGAAGAGGAAGGCCCAGCTGAGGCTGGAGGGCGAGAGGGTCTGGGGAACTGGTATGAAAGCTGGGGATGTTGGCTGCATGATTACTTGGTGATGAAATTCTGAAATGATCATTTCGAGGTGGCCAAATCAAAATGGCACAGGCAAGATGTTCTTTGTCACGAGTGACCACTGCCTGACTGGTAGCTGTGTGGTTTCGTGGTCTCTCTGGTCAGCTTGCAAGAGAAGGGCCTTTGTTGGTAGGTAAGGTTCCTGACTAGGAAAAACTCAGGGCGGAAGAATCCAGCCCTGTTAAATATCACATGGTTTCTCCTGTATGAGAACCCCGAATTATGAATAAAGAACAACAACAACAAAAAGAGAGACAACAGGAAGTAGGGAGAAAGATTTTCTCAGATGGGCAGGGGATCAAGAGATGGAGGGCGAGGGAGGAAAGGGATCGTGTTATGTACATGTACCACGTGAGGAATGCAAACGCTGTGGACTGCAAACCTGGACTAATAAAAGAATGTTTCTCAGGACAGCTGCGATTTGGTGATGAAGACAGTCATTATGAAACCAGCTGAAGGGGTATGTGTGCCCCTCAGTGCCCAGAACAAGTTCAGAGGAATGTCAACTGGGCCCTGTGCCCTGACACTTGGGCACACAGCTCCTTCTGTACACACTTTCTTGCACTACTCAGTGATTGCCGCTCCTAGGGACGCAGAGATGCTGGGTGAAGTTGCTGTGAGATGGGGAAGGACCAGCCCAGGAACTTCTGGGGAGTGCTGTTTGGACCCCAGTGGCCTTGCAGCGTGAGCGGCTCTTTCAGCGGAAGCGGCTATAGTCAGTTTTATATGCAGCCTCTCATCAATGTCCTCATCCAAATCCTGCAAGCGAGGCACTGCTTCTGTGTCTTCCTGGTACTTGTCTGACTCTCCAGGATAGAGAAGAATTTCATTTGGATTCCCTTTCTGCTCGCATGAGCTGCTTCCTTTGAGTCCAGGAGCTTTCTTTGAGGGCAGGATTAAACCTGTCTCTCAAGATCGGCTCCTGGATGCCAGTCGGACACCCTCAGACCGGCTGCCAGAACTCACCGTGGGCCTCAGCCAGGACTGGTGGGGTCTTGTTCTGCTCAATATCTCAGTTTTCTGCTCTGTTAGGTTTCTACGGTATTGCATTATAATCGCTTTTCCTGTTACAAAAAGTCCTTTATGGGAGTAGAAATGGCTGTGGTTGTCCTCACTGAAAGAGAAAAGAATAAAGTCCAGCAGTTAACGTCCACTGAACACCTGCCCTGCACAAGGGATTTTCCCAGCTGATTTGTAGGTGTCTTAGGTTCAGTGTTTGTATAGACGCAGCAGCAGAGGGCATGCTCCTGAGGAAGCAGATGTGGGGAGTTAGGTGACAAGCCCTGGCCCCGAGCAGTGGGAGGATGTTGAACTGCGGAGGTCTGACGCAGGAGGCTATGGGTTTCCCTAGTCCTTAACGTCACCCTGACAGCTTACTTCCTAAGTTTAATTCCAAGTTCAACACCCGACAGATAAGTGCAGATAACTGGGTTTTTACTAGTAACAGTGAGCTCATTAGTCAATAGCTCATCCACATTTTCTTAGTGTATTATTATCTTTTAGCACTAGCACCATACTCCTGTTCTTCAAAAGTGGTAATTTCAATCTTAACTGTAGATAGGTACATTTATTGCTTTTAGTTGTGGAAATATAAATCCAGATATGACAGAGGTGTCCAACTAGAGTTCACTGTAATGATCAAGCTGGTATTGAGAAGGTGACAGTGGCCTGCAAGCCTTCTCCTCTTTGCACAGCTGTAGCACACAAAAAGCCAGGGCATCGAGAGGCGAGTAGAGTCCCACCCTAGTTCTTTATTGTGCTGTCCTGATGTCTTGGCTACTTTTCCCATCCAGGCAGGAGGTCTCCAGGGGACACAGAGCCTAAGTCCACAATTAAATTCATGTCATATGTGGAGCACCCGTGTCTTTCAAGATGAGAGGTGAACATCAGCACTCTGCCCGGGCCATACCCCAGGTCACTGCTGTCCTGATGTCTCTCACTTCTGCAGCCCCAACATTGATGCTGCACCTGCTGGGACGGCGCACATGTCTCATGAGCTCTGAGTGATAGGAGGGAACCAGGACGCTGTCTTCTGTCTGTGTTACTCCGGACATCTGGCATGATGTGTGTCACACAAGACACTCAGGCAGGGTGGTGGACGTGTTCATCTACATTCATCCATTTTTAAGAAGGAACTGCCCGTTTTCTCTCAGGTTCAGCTTTATTCTTCTAATCTATGACACAGGCAACCCTCCTTACACATTTGTAGTGAGCATTTGTATCTCACCTTAGTCCGGACAGCAGGGGACCACTCGGCACAACACCTGCTTAGCATGTGGGTGGGAGGCCCTGGCTTCCCCGAAGTCCAGTAAGAAAAGTAGAGTTTATTTCGCACGTACAAATCTGCCAAGATGAAACTCACTGACCTGGGTGACAATGTGCACCAATAAAAATAAGGGGAAAAACAAGTCTAACTCTACCCATTTTTGTAAAAAGACAGGATTGGGGAACACACTTCAAATGCTTATTCTCCGGGAGAAGCTGTCCTTTCAAAGCGGGGCTGTCGTTTCTGTCCCTGGTGGTCACAGGGCTGATCGTTTTGGCTGGCACAGAACCAAGGCTACCCGAGGGATGCTGTAACCATGGTGATGAGATGCCCTACTTTAACTTTCTGACAGAAACTAGCATTTCTGTGACTGTCATCCCAGTGAGGTTTCAGTGAAGCGCTTAAGATATTGGATCAGGCCTTGAACAGATGACTTTCTCCCTTGTCTTGGTGCCTTTTAAGTCTGGGGCGGTGACTGACCACACGGTGGCTCATGGCCACGAACGTGAGGTCTGGGCAAGCCAGGGAGGCCGTTCTCGTGACCGGATGAGGAAGGTCTCCCCCAAGCCAAGGGTTTCACTGATCAAACGTAGTGACCACATGCTTTTTATTTATTTATTTATTTATTTATTTTTACCACATGCTTTTTAAAAGGTGATGAAGGAGAACTATTACCACAGGTGAATGTGAATCTTACGGGAAATGGAAATGTTCATTTGGATGATGTTTTCAAAGCAAGGTCAACCCTAAATCTAGCTGGGATGGGCGCAGGCACACATTTGAGAGTTAGGGGCCACCGAGAAGGCACAAGTCTGAAAACCCAGCTTGCTGGTGTTTTCCTCATTCAAGGTTTACAAGGCCTTATGATATAACAGTCTCTGCGAGGCCTCCTGGTGGGGAGAGGCTGGAATTCAGTGGTCTGTGGATAAAACTGGTTTGTAGCTGTATTTGTTCACCTGAAGAGTGTCATATATTTTTTGAACTACCGTTTAATCATGAGGAGGCCTCACATAAAGTCCTGCATTGCTCGTTATCTTTAAACGACAGGCTGTGAGCAAACAAAGCTCTCTTAAGACCGGAGCTAGGAAGTTGCTGTCTATTTGAAAAATGCCAAATTCCCTCTCGTGTATCACAGCTCCGCCCCTACGGTGACTTCAGATGCTCTCTTGGTGGCCTCGGTAACCGTGACAACTCACAGGCCCGCGGCAGTGTCAACTTCCTGTTCAGCTGAGCAGCTTCATCTCTGAGATCTCGGTGGAAACACCAGAGCAGGGCCCCAACGGCCAGGATGTCCCCAGCCTGTGCGTGATCACGTCGGAGAGCAGGGGAGGGGACTACAGGGCGGAGGCCCTGGGTGTGGTCCGAGCATGTCCAGTCTGTTGAGGGATACATGGGAGAGAGCCTTCTTTCTCTGGGTTATTGAATCTGAGGAGGTTATCAGAGTCCTCTCATTTCCTCTTTGTACAAATCTCTCACATGTTCAGTGATTTCTGAAATGTCTTGTGATGTTCACTGTACGATTTGTGTTTAGTCCATCCATATTCTCTTACTGTAGCAAAATACCTGAGACCAAGAAATTGATGAAGAAAGAGGCTCACTTGGTTCACAGTTCTGGAGGCTGAGAAGCCCACACGCCAGGCTGTACCTGGACACACAGTGACACATGGAGGGAGCACCCAAGGGTGAGACAGAATAGGTGCATGGCCTGAGCCTTACAGAACCACCAGCACCACCCTGGGGCTCCCCTGGGACCCTGTTGGGTCCTCAGTACCTTCCCAGAGCTCCACCCCAAGGCCCATGAATGGAGGATTTCTGAGACCCAGTGTCTCGGGGACACGTCAGCCCACAGTGGATG
Organism: Hystrix cristata; assembly: GCA_004026905.1. NCBI lineage: Eukaryota > Metazoa > Chordata > Mammalia > Rodentia > Hystricidae > Hystrix > Hystrix cristata. Next base: position 16,580 of record PVJO010019784.1, read on the forward strand.
CAACTCAGAAAGTGAGACCGAAATGCAACCGTGCTGGGCCTGCGGCCGAGTGGCAGGTGGCTGCCGAGCACACTCAAGGCCGGGGATGGAGAAACAGAACTCCAGTGTTTGTGGGAGACGCCCCAAGTAGACAGATGTCTTGGAAACACAGGTGCATGGTGGAGCATTTGTCTGTGTTGACCTGTCTGCGGTGTCTGCCATGGAAGGGTCTGGGGCATCCCCGCCGACTGGGGTACAGAAGGCCTAGGCCCTGCCTGGGGCTTTTGGGGTGGTGGGAACAGCAGGTGGCAAGTTTGAGGTCAGCCTGGGGTACATAGTGAGTTCAAGGCCAGCCTGAACTACACAGTGAGATCTTGTCTGAAAAAACAAACAAAACAAAACAAAACAATTGCAAACTATACACCTGACAACATTAAAAAAAATGCAAAAGCCCAATAGCCAAATGCAAATAATTTAAAAATGGGCCGTTTACCTAGGCAGACACTTCTTGAAAGAAGACATACAAAAGCCAACAGCTATGTGAAAAAAAATCCTCAGCACTAATCATCCAAGAAATGTTAATCAAAACCACAATGAGCCTCCCCCTCACTCTGGGAAGAATGGCTACTGCCAAAGAAGGTAACAAGTATTGGTGAAGATGTGGAAGAGAGAAGATCACACGTGGCGGGGATCTCAGTCAGTATGGCCACCCGGGAAAGCAGTGCGTGAGATTCTTGTGGCAGTAAGAGGGGAAGGGAGGGGGAAGGGAAAAAAGAGGCAAGATGTGTCATATACAGGTCCAAATTCCTTATGAAGAATGTTACTATTATGCATATCTAACATGTACCAATAAAATAAAAAAAGATACCACCCCCAAAACAAAACAAAACCAAAAACCCAGACCTACGAGTGCCCTGCAGCCCAGACCTGGGTACAGCTCTGAAGGCAGTGGAATCAGCATGTTGAAGAGATGCCTGGTCTCCTCCTGGTGTAGCGCTGTTCACAAGAGCCCCCCAAATCAGAAGCAACAGAGTGCCTGCCAGCTCTGGGAGGATAAAGAAAATGGGGCCCACACTCACTGTGGAGTGCAGTGAAGACAGAAGAGAAGTCCGGTCTGTGGTGGTATGGAGGGAGCCCCACTGTGTTAAGTGAAATAAGGCAGGCGGAGTGGATGAGCAGCCCGATAGTTCACTGGATGGCAGATGTAAAGAAGCCAATCTTGCAGGAGCTGAGAAGAGAATGGTGGCTCCTGGGAGGGTGGGCAGGGGTGCCACCAGGAAGGGGTCAGAGGTCCAAGTGCCGCCGAGCAGCAGAGTGACTGTAGAGGCGTGTACAGCACATTTTAAAAAGCTAGAAGAAGGTTTCGAATGCTCCTGCAGTAAAGTAGTGGTAAATACTGCAGGGGTGGACAGGTCTAACCTGGTCATGTTGCTGCGCCAGGCCTGGTCTTCCCATCCCTGAAACAGCAAATTTACAGAAGAGAAAGTTTATGCACAGGTGGGCAGATGTGCAGCCAGGCGAGAGGTCTCCGCCTGCCTCTAGGAGTACAGCCTCCGGTATGTAAGGTGTCAGCCCGGGAAAGGCGGGGGGATGGGGGGAACTCTCTCTCTCACACACACACACACACACACACACACGCACACAATGTGAGGTGAGTCACCAGCCCAGTGGCTCCTCCTAGACCCTGAGCTTAGAAAACGGTGACCTCGGTCTTGGTCGTCTGACATCAATAGTTGCCCTGACCCCTGCCAGGCCCACGTGAAGCCACCTCCGGGGCTCCAGGAAGCAGTGTGGCAGCTGTTACCATGGTGACCCAGGAGTCGGAAGTACAGTCCACACAGAGCTGATAGAGCAGGTGGCTCAGCTGCGTGACCTCTAACTCAGGGACCAAAGCCAGCAACTAAAAGCAAGCAGAGCCCAAGGCTTTGTGCAGGCTTTTGGGTTTGGTTACACAATATGTCCGTTATCAAAATGGTACAGAGGACACTCGGAGGGCAGAGGACAAGGCACCTTGGGCGCTTAGCCTGGGAAAAGCGTGAGCTGTGTTTTCTTCTGAGCCAGGAAGGGACTTGAAGGCTGCTGTTGCTTAAAAATAAACAAAATCCAAACAAAGAACAGCAAGCAGTGAGTCTTCACTTGCGGGTCCGATGCACGGCGCGGTAGAAGTAGGATGGAGCTTGGCCTTCGCCGAGTGTCTCCACTTCCTCAGAGCCCTGGGCTCGCTCAGGGGACATCTGTCTGCAAGCTGGCGACACAGGATGGGTTGGCCCTGGGTCCACAGAGCCCACCACGGCCCCTTCCAGACTGAGGACACTTAGACAAGGGATTTACAAGGACACTGTGCTGCAGTGGGAGCCTGGAGTATCTGGGTTCTGCCCTATACCTCTTGCCACCTTGGATGCCCGAGGAGCCTCTGAAAATGGAGCTGCCCCATGGGCCATTGAGCGCGGCTTTCGGAACCAGAACGGAGACCGGGCTCAGTGAGCCCTGGCCCACCCCACTCGTCAAAGGGGTTCCCTTGTGTGGTCCCTCTTCTCGTCCCCTCCATCAGTGCACCCCAGCCTCTGCTGCTCTCTCCTGCTTCTTACTCCGTGCCGTGACCCTGCCTGTGCCTCCCGCCTGGCTGAGGCTGCAGCCGTGCAAGGCCTCACCGCACACACCTCAAGAACCTGCCCAGGCTGTGTGCAGCCTCATCTGTCTCCTCCTCAGAGACTGCCTCCAACCTGTCCAGGGACAAAAACACCCTGTTTGTATGCATGTTTTTAAAGTTTTTTTTGTCCAAATCAAAAATTAATTTAAACAAAAAATTTAAAAACAAATTAAAATGTTCTGTTTTCATGTTTATTCTAATTTTTAAATAATTAGCATTAACATGTTTGACAGCCCTTGGGTCATCTTCTGACTGAGGCTACCTCTCCATTTCTTTGCTTGCTTTTCTGTTGTGTTTTTAATTGATTATGTGAGTGTCAAACTGTATCATGGCAGCCACCCTGCAACATGAGGAAAACACAAGTAGACTCAACATGAAAACGAATGCTCTTGTCAAGTGAGGGCACCATAGACAGCAAACACTCCTCTCTACCTTCTTTCTTTCCTTCCTTCCTTCTTCCCTCCCTCCTTCTTTCTTACACCCTTTTCTCCCTTGTTACGTCCTGTCCCCTCCCCTCTTTCCTTCTCTTCTCCTCTTTCTCTTCTTTCTCTCTCTCCTTCCTTCTGGGACAGGGCCTTACTATGTAGTCCAGGCTGGCCTTGAAGTCACAATCTTCCTGCCTCAGCCTCCTGAGTGCTGGCATCACAGTTGAGCACAATCATGCCCAGCAAGTTGGGTCTTTATTCTAAAAGCCGTTGAAAGAAAGTAGAAATTTTGACCTAGAAGTGGAAAAATGTGCTACAGAGTGGAGAATCCACTCTATGTGGCAGCTGATGTTTTTGAAGGTGTCAGTCTGCCATGTCACTGTTGCTTCAGAGTGCCTGGTGACGTCGGCTGTCAGGAGGACAGCTATGGAGACGGTGACACAGAAAGTGGCTCACTCAGCTTCCTGTCCTGGCCTCTGGTCTGATGAGGGCAGGGCTGTGCCAGTCCTGGCAGAAGTGGCAGGGAGACCCCACGTATGACCTCTGAACTCATAGAGGGGCGTGTGAAGCCCCTGCCTCTCCTGAGCTGCTCTGGGCCCACCTCTGAGCCAGTCCCTGCACCTTCTCCTCCACTCCCAGCAGACTCCTCCCTCACTCATCCACAGCAGGCTTCACCAGCAGCTGCCACCCTGCCTTCCTGTTGCCCTGACCAGCTCCGAGGATGTTCACCCTCTCACCCCATGCAAGGTGGCACAGCTCTGCCACCTGGCACTGTGTACACCGACAGCACGGCAGGCAAAGACAACGGGCTAGCATGGTGCTCCCCACCCTGTCCTCTGGTTACTGTCAGCTTCAGTATCCTTTGACAGGATGTCACTTGAGTTCACCAAGCTGAGCATGTTGACTAAGGATTGTTTTTGGAGTGAGGAGAGGAGACCTACAGGGATCTTGAGTTGAGAACTCAAGGAAAATAGAGGGAAGCTTGTCTTGTGCTGTTTAAAATTCTCTTTAAAATATAGCTTAGCTGCTCCAGAATTTATTTGCAAGAATACAGGTTCAAGCTTGAGCACAGAGTCGTGGGACAGCATCCTAACACATCTTAATGTCATAATCATCAACTGGGTCTTATTTTCCTTGAGAAATCAG
>PVJO010019784.1:20879-33582 GCA_004026905.1 Hystrix cristata
TTTTTTTTTTTTTGGTGCTGGGGATCGAACTCGGGCCCTTGTGCTTGCAAGGCAAGCACATTAACCACTGAGCTAAATCCCCAGCCCTTCCCATGGAATTTTAACTCTGAGATTTCCCATGCTTTTCCAAAGCACCCACCTCAGCGTCTCCAGTTCTTCCCACCTGTCTGCCCATGCTGGGTTTTCATTTACTGTGCTGGTTTTCATGGCCGATTCCCTCAGTCGCCTACTTTCCTCTGGAGCACAGGCCTGGACTTCCCTTCCTCGATCACCTCTCTTCTCATCTTCTAGACTACCTCTGAGTCTCCAGCTCCAGAGAGGTACAAGCAAGGGAACCATACACTGTCCCCAAGGTCACCCTCTGTGACCTATCGAGGAGTACAGCAGCTGCTTTACTACTCTGCTAGGCAATTCTCAAGCCACTGACCCTGACATATCAGGATTAACAGTCACAGAAGCTAAACACATAATTTATTTTGATGTACATTTCTCTTCTTTATGTCTTGTAAGAAATTCCAGTGTTGAGATTTTCTACCAGCTGACTCAGACACAGTACAAGCCAGGCTGGTCATGCATTTTTCATAAATACGGGACACATCGCTGTGAGGATTGGTGGGGCTCTGGGGTGCCCGGAGGATGTTCTGCCACTCTGGGATTGTTTGGTTCCTCCATCACAGTGGACACCATGTGGCTTCATTAACTGCTCTTGATTTTCCAGGGACCTTTGATGGCATTTCAGAAAGGCAGATTCCTGTTTGATAAAACTTAAGCTACATTTTCATTCTGAATTTTTACCATGCTGCTTTAATTATTTCCTATAAACTTTGTTTTCATCAAATGTTTTTCTTATTCATAATGCAGCTCATTTCATCATGCTGGAGGGTCTGTTCATATATAATAAAAGACAAAGCGGCCCTTACTTTATACCCGTGATGCATGATTTTGATTGCTTACTGCTAATAATAGACATTATGACAGGTTTACTGTGTGCCAAGTGCTATTCCAGAGGTTTCCTGTGCCCATCTCATAATTTCCACAACTCTGAAGGTTCAGACTCTCACTATCTCCAATAATAATGGCACACACTCCTTGAAGAGCAGGTATGGAGTGGTGATCAATTTGCCCAAAGCCAGCAGAACCAGTATATAAGTAATAAATATCACATTGCTTTTGAGCTTCTGCATTCTAAATCAAAGCTACTAAGGCACACAGGGTTTATTACACGGTTTTACATGACCGGCCATCGGTGTGCTGATGAGCCAGTAACTGCTCAGTCCGAGAAACTCGAAGCTTTGGAAGAAAAAGGGACTTAGGATGCAGCTCCAGTCCAGAGCTGAAGGGGCGATGCTCCCCGGAGAGTGACTGATGCGCATCTGCATGGCAGGCGGAGAACCTGGGGCTGACACGCACAGGCGGGCAGCTACAGAAGACCCGCCCAAGCAGTTCCCAGCTCACAGTGCCGCTGGCTTCCTCCTCCTTCCCTTTCTGTTCAAGGCTCCTGGATGGTACTGCCCTCCCTGAGGGCCGTCTTCTCTTCTGTTAGCTGGATGACACGACAGTCATCTCTGGAAACGCCCAGACTTGCCCAGAAGTGTGCTTCACTAGCGCCCTGGGCTCTCTCAATGCGCAGTCACAGGCAGGACGTCACGCAGTAAGCGTGAGGGCTCCGCAGCCAGCTTCTGGGTTCATTTTCTGGCTCATCACTCACCGTCATTTGATCTTGGGCGAGTCCAGTGGACGCTTTAGAAGCTGCGGTGACGGTATCTGTGAAATGGGAACGACTGAAGGGGGCGGTGCGAGCCCGGTGTGGGGATCCACGCGGAGCCCTTGCAGTGCAGACACGCCTCTATTTACCCTAAGACTTCACCAAGAGCTCTGGGAAGTGCACGGCGTTCCACGTCGAGGACCACACAGCAGTGACCAGACACGGATCTCTGCTTTCTTGGAGCTTATGTTTGTGTGTGTGCGCGCGCGCTCGCACACGCTTGGGTATGCGTACACGCTTATCTGCGTAATATCAGAAAATAGGTTAAATAGGAACAATTTCTGTTATATTGGGTGATAAGGGGAAAAATAAAGCAAGAAAACAAGAGGAAGTCGTGGGGACTGCTTAGTAGTTTCTGGTGGGTAGATCAAGAAGGCTCATTAGGAGGATGTTTGTGTAGATGAAATGAGGTGAGGACCAGCCAGGCAATTTTCTCAGGATAGAGAACACCAGGCTGCAGAGGCAATGAGTGCAAAGGTCCTGGGGCAGAGATAATGGGAAAGCTGAAGAGCAGTGCAGCTGAGCAGAGCGATGGGTTTGCTGAAGGTGGGAGAGGAGAGGAGTTAACAAAGGTGTATGTTCATTACCTTGAGGCAATGTGCACCTGTCCTCCATTAGCTCGGGATGTCATAAAGAAGCAGATTTGGGTCTGCAGTCAGTGGGGTGGGTGACGTGGCTGAGGTCAGAATCCCAGTTTTGGACACATGGACTCGAGATGCCAATGCAGCACTGCAGCTGAGATGTCCGCGGGCGTCTGCAGCTCAGAGAAGGTCCGGGCTGAAAGGGAAATCAGAGTCACGACTGTGTGGGAGCCCCCAGCCGAGAGGGGTCGTCAGGTTAGCCAGTGAAGACGCAGCGTTCAGGGTCAGGGGGCGGAGTCAGAAACTACCCCAGCTCCCACTGTGCACCCCGAGCCCTCGGGTAGCCCAAGGGATCCAAAGGGCCCCACCTTATGCCTCAGTCTCTCCGCAGGACAGACGGTGCCAAGCTGAGTCCCCACCCAGGGCGGCCTCTCCTTCTGTCCACACCTCCTGCTCGACGCACTTACAGCAGGAGAAACCGGCCGCCACTCCACTCTCGCTCCAGGGTCCGCGCGGGCTCCGCCTTGGCCAGCGCCACCCTGCACCTGCCGGCCGGGAGGGCTGGGCGGCCCCGCTCCTGTGCCGGCCCGTGGGATGCACCGCGGTCCGCAGGTGCACCTTGCAGGCTGCTTGGCTCAGGCTTACTTTGTCGTCATAGTAACCATTCGATGTAGCTTTCTATCACTCGCCTTTATCTCTTTCTATTGTTATTAATGAAAAAATTTGAGATTTCTTCCAGTTGATTTATTCACTTTTAATAATTGAATATAACATACCAAAGTATGAAGATATAATTTATTGTGATTAGATAAATAGTTGGAGCTTTGGTGAGTGATACTTATATAAATACTATGTCTATCCCCACAGCATGTGAGCGAGACCTTTTAGAACATATAATACATTTGGAGAGGAAGTGCTGGGGCAAGGGTGGGCAGCATGCTTTATTTTATAACTATATCTATATATAATTTGTTATTGTACATTGTCACGCTACATCTGAGGAGGTTGTACTGAAATGCTCCCATGAGCTGTATGTAAATGTTTACCTTGCTAAATTCCTTCATTATTAAGACATTTGGCACCAGATATTTCACTACCTGTAAAATCAGGGAAGTATAAACTCCTTTTCTATTCAGACAGCATTAAGAAGTGGGGGTGTAAGGCAGCTCTCCCTCGGTGCCTAATGAGACTGGATATCTTTTTAAAAATAGGTTTATGTGCCATGAGCATGTCCTTTCCAATAAAATTCCTATTTATCTCTTTGTCCTTGTTTTTTCTTTTCAAGAGTTGATAAATTCTAGACAACGATTTCTTGTTTTGCTGAGACAGGGTCTCCCTATGCAACCCAGGCTGGTCTTGAACTTGTGGTCCTCTTGCCTCAGCCTCCCGAGTGCTGGGATTATAGGCATGTGCCACTGCTGGATAATGACTTTCCATCTGTTTTTCTATTGTAGATATTCTCTCCCAGTTTAGAACTCATGGCCAGTTTGTGCTGTCATTGCCTTGCTGTTCCTCTATTTACATCTTCCTGACAGTTTCCACCTGTCCTGAATGATTATCACACTTTGCATAAGGGTCTTTTGATGAGCTGAAGGCCTACATTTTGGGGTTGTCAAAAGTGACTATTTTCTCTCTTTGTGGTAACTCCAGGTCTTACACAAGGAATTTTCATTTTCCTCTAGATTATAAAGATATTCAACATTGCTTCTGAAATTGTTCTGGCTTTGCCTCTTACATTGAAGTTCCAGTCCTTGCTGTGGGTTGAATGTCTGTGCCTCCTACATTCCTACGGGGGGTCCCTTTCCACTGAGACAATGTTAAGAAGTGGGGTTGTAAGGCAGCTCTCCCTGGTGGGCAGGCTCGGGGTCATCGTTTGGGAAGCTGGGCCTCCTCTTGCTTCTCTCTTTCTTCTCAGCCACTGGGTTCCCTCGGCCACTGTTGTGGATGCAATGAGAAGGCACTCACTGTGTGCTGCCGCCTTCCTGTCACCACCTGGCCCCCAGAATTTCCAGCCAAGAAAGTGCCGTCCACTGCAGATCTCCAGTCTCTCACACCCTGTGCAGCAGCTCGGGAGGGACTGAGGCAGTCCTTAGTTTCCAAGATTCGCCATCGAGTTTCCAAGCACAAGTACCTTCTTTCCAGCCTCTAATATGCTCCTTTGACCTTCGTATCTGCAAAGACCAAGATCTTGTCTTGCTCTTCTTCAGCACTGTCTTGGCTCTTACATGTAAGAACTTCTGCATCTCTGCATACATTCTAGAATCAAATTGTCGCGTTCCCCCAAACACTTTGTAGCGATTTTGATTAGACTCAGGACAATTGGAATCTTTGTAGACAGCTGACTTGCTCTCATGAAATCTGTTCTTCTTACTCATTAGCTGTGTCTGCCACCATCTCCTCAGCAACAATGTATGGTAGAGTCTCAGCTTAAACTCTGACCCTCCCTGTGTCCCTATTCCTTCCCAGTGCAATTTCCCTGCTCTGAGCATGTGTTGGCCATATGACTTGAGCTGCTTTATGGGATGCAGTGGGAATGATAGTCGTCCTTCTCACCTTTGGACATTGGTGCCATGTGAATAAGGCGGGGTTAGTGGCTGGGGTGACTGCACCGGGGGAATTGCCACCTCTGGTTCCAGAGCCTGGTGTCTTTCAGAGCCACACTGTGGTTGGAGAGTAAACCATAGGGAGTCAGGAGCAGGAGCAGAGGGGAGTGAGCTCCACGAGCTCAGCAAGCCGAATATATAGTATTCTTGGATTCCAAAGAAAGGATGGAGAACCGAAGAAAAGTTCTGTTTAGTTATGTATCATGCATGCATTTTAAACATATCCAACATCAAGAGAATCTGTTTTGTATCTATATTTTGATTTTTCAGAGTGCATTTTAAGAAAAGACCTCAGATGATTTGTAAGTTTGTGGGTGTTAAATAAATAGGAGGACATTAGCTGGAGGCTGTCTTTGTACTTTGAATTCCTATATAATGAACTGCAGGCTAACTTAGAACACGCTGAACCCTAACCAGGAGCATATTGTGGTATTGAATATCTGGGTTTCACCTAATGCAAACAACTGTACTTCAGCTAGTGACAAGTAGCCAGAGATTGGAACATGCCCAGAGCACGCCGGACAGGATGGAGGCCCGGGCACAGAAATTGGGCAGCATCTGCACTCTGCTTCCAGGTCGGGGCTGGCAAACTCACTGCTCCTCTACTGGGCAGACTTGGCCGAGCCTCCCCTGGTTCTGAGTCCTGCCCTATTGATGAACATTTCTTCGCTCAGACCAACTCTGTTAAATTTATTGTTCAAAGTTTTCCTTAAAACACTGGGAAGGTGATGAGTTTTGTTTAGAAATGGTGCCTTGAATGCCTGACCTGGGCACAGATATGTAGTTACAGAACAGTGTTGAACAGAGAGTAATTATGTGCTGGCTGTTATAATAATTATTTTGGATTTAAACATTTGATACAAATTTATTTACCTATCTCAGACCTGATGGTTGCACCCAGTGATGTATAGAGAAGCAAAAAGCACACCGAAAAACACCGTTTCCTTTCTGACAGGGAGTGCATTTCCTCATTTCTCCCTTCCCACTGTGACTGGATGTTAGATTGTGGACCCTTTGGAAGTTCAAATCCCGGCTGCATCCCTGAGTGCTGCACACTTCAGTCACAGCTCAAACACCCTTTCAGCAATGAGTAGGGATTTGTTCTCGGTAAATTGCAATCTACTTCAGTTTATCGTAAGTATACTTTGGTGGCAATGTCACCAAATTATGTAGATGTTAACTTTATTAACTTAATATATTCCGACTAGGGTGGTTCTTCAAATTAGAAACAGTTTAAATGCTTTAGAATACTTTATTATGCGTTATTTTTGTTGAGTGCTAAAGCATGCAAAATTCATTAGAAGCACATCATTGAATAAAAATGTAGTTATCTCTACCTCATTTATGTTAATTGAGCTTTATTTTCTGGAAAACGTTTTCATATTTTGATTGAATTCTTTACATACAGGTTTGGAAAAAATAAAAGTCAATTAATTTTGACACACTATCATTTTATTGGCAAATTTTATGTATGGCAATTTAAATGACTCAGTAATTTTCAAGTAATTATATAATAAAACAACCCAGGGAGTTGAAGTTCCAAATCTTGAAAAAAAAAATAGCATCTGATTTCGGCTTAATTGGGCCACAGTACTTTCTAAAATCACTGTGTATTTATCCGTTACTGATCGCTCACTGCGCGTGGTGGGGGCGCCTTTTCTCTCTCTTTAGCCAGACTGCGGACACACCTGGTGGATCCGTCAAGTCACTTGGCTGTTTGGGGGGCTGCTCATGCTGCGCCCATCCCAGGTGAGGTCTGCACCCGATGCCAGCTTATTGGAGAGAAGAACAAAACCACCTTCATGAACATTGTTTTTTTACAGCACAGACAGATTTAAAAACTATGAAAACAAACAGACCAATAATCCGATCCTTAGCGAATGGTACTGCTATGAAGAAAGCAAACCCGACGATGGGACAGAGAATAACTCTTTCCTTACTGAGCAACCACTTTCCCTTTACTTCAGTTAGGGAAACCTTGCGAGTCCTGCTGCTGTTGTCTATTGTCCAGTTCAGCGGCACCGGCTGAGCTGTCTGCCCCACTGCCGATGCCAGGTCTGTGTTGGCGTTTACAGCCATCGCCTCATTGGCTCTCCAGTTCTCTGTAGAGCGGTGGTGTTCGTGTGTGCCAGTCACTTGTCAGGAGGGTTTCCACTGGTCACTGACCTCAGGCCACGTGAGTTGCAAAAGGGACAGTAAAGTCAAGGTGACTGTAGAACTGCACTGTTCAGTACAGTGGCTACTAGCACCGAACACATGGTGTAAATGTAAGTGTTGATTGACTGCGTCAACTTGTAAGAGACGCTTAGCTAAATTAACTCAGCGATTTCACATTCTGGGTGTAGAAGATTCACTCTACGGCGGCTCTTCACCTGGATGGTATAAAAGGGGAATGAAGAAGGGCGGATCTGCTTCAGTTCCTTTGGAGGAGCTTCACTTTTACTTGGACGTAATCTGGCTCCGCCTCCAGCTTTGCAGGATGCAGTCTCCTGGCTTCCAACACAGACTATTCAGCTTCCATAACAGACCTATTGGCCTCTGCATAGGAGCTTATAGAGGACACGACAGTGAGCTCCAGGCCTTTGGCTGCAGCCTTCAGATCTCCAGTGCGCAGATGGATCCTCTGCAAGAGAGCCCTTGTAAGCCAATCTGTAAGCTCTTATATATTCGTATATCTTGTATTATATCTGTTTTCTAGTAAATACTGACTACTACACTCATCTTCACCTGAACACACCTGGGCTGGCTTGCTGACAGATGCCTGCTGCTCGAGCAGTCTCTGAGGTGCCCCTCTGGTGGCTGGGAGCTGTGTCTCCTTGCTGATTGGAACTGTGTTTTCCTGAGCGCACTCTACTCTGTATCACCACTGGTCTTGTCTGTAGAGAAGTGTGCATGGGTTGGGGAGATGGGAAGGGGGCCGTTTCTTCCTGCTGTGAAACAGTGCAGGCAGCTGTGCTGTGGTCACTGCTAGGCGTGGCCTACCCAGATGGACAGGTGGTGGCCCCTGGCCTGCTCTACCATCTGCTCTAGCCTTCTGTGTCCTGGTTCCATGTCAGCTGGCACCGGCTGCTCTTGCAGGCCACTTGTGTGCGTGAGGATGGTGGTGCTCGTGACAGGCACTGGGAGCCCGCTGCGCTTTCTGCCTGGCTGGTTCCCAGCTGCAGCTCCAGCTTCCCTGTGGCTGTCCTGGGCCCAGGCCAGGTCCAGAGCAAACTCCCAGCCGCTCTACTTTCAGCACCCACAGTGGTCTGGCACTGGTGACCTATGACCCACACAGCCTTCAAGTATCAGGCCCTGCACTGAGCTCTGGGAATAAAGATGGGGAGGCGGGGAGCTCCGACCACTTCGTAGAGCTTCAAGTCCAGTTTGTGAGGTTGTCATTAAAATGCAAAAGGAGTAACACATGGTGATTTTAGCTTTCAAGCTGAGGGTTCCATTATACCTCTGTTTTCACAGCAATGTTACTTTTCAAGGAGCTTTCTTGTTATTTCACCACGGTCATATGGAAGCCCGAGTGGGGATTCCCGTCCTGGGGGTGGTGGGGTGGTGGTGCTGAGCCGGGCATGAGGCAGCTCCTGCTGGAGGCTGCGTAGTGCTGTGGGAGCGGCAGACGTTGGATCTTCTGGTTCTTGCTTTAGCACTTGTTTTAAAGCAAGGATTATGAAAACAAATCAAATTTCTCAAGTATGTGGAGTAAATATTACTACCAGTAGCATCTTCATATTGCCAAAATATTTAGCAATCCAGAAAAGTCCAGCACAAATCTAAGGAGAAACTTGGTGCCTTGCAGAAACTACATTGGATTTTTGAGTTTTCAAATAATTGTCCTGATGTCACATAGATGTGACCACAGAAGTGTGAGGAGTGATAAGGTTGCCGTAGTGACCTTTCCTTTGTTGTCCTCTCCCTTGTGACAGCCACCGTGGGCTGCGGTCTGGGGCTGTACTTCCTGGAGTGACCAGGGTGATGCAGAGGTTCGTCTGTAGCTGGTATAGATAAGGTGACCGACACTGGGGTGGGCCTGCCAGGAGCAAGTGACATCCTCTGTTTTTGTCTGCCACGGAGCAGCCAGGTGACAGACCTTTCCCTACAGCAGAGGGTGACCGTGTCCACCCCCCAGGGAAGAGTATCAAGGGAACCCGAGGCCTGGGGGCACCCCCCAGGAGACTGCGGAGAGTGGAGGCCCCAGGGCCAGGCCGTGACAGCTGCCCCAGCCAGAGCTCTGCTTCCAGGGTCCCCACTTCCTGGCAACCCAGCAGATGACTGGGTGCTGGGGAACGAGCCTGAGTCGAGGGCCAGAGTGGGGCCTCCCTAGATGGGGCCACCATGACATCAGGCGGGAGCTGAGGGGGGCACTGCGTAGCCAGGATCGAGGAGAAAGACGGGGTTGCGGGGTGCTCGGGGTAAGGAGCAGATGCAGACTTTTCACCCTTCTGGGTTCTACTTGTTCAGCACCACAGTTCACATACAATCCCCACAGCAGAGCGCAAACACAGGCAATGCCAGCTGTCCGCACACAGTCTCCCCACACATATTTCAGCTCTGGCTTGGGGGCCCCATGGTGAAACCCCTCACCCAGACCAGCCTGCCTCGCTGCTCCCTGGGCCTCACAGCTCTGCTCTCCACACCCAGCTCTAAAAAGTAAAATCTAATGGAGAGTAATGAAAACAAAGAGAATAAGAATGATTAATTTTTTCCTAGATTTTTTCCTGCAGATTGAACGGATGGTCGGTCATCTATACAAACTACATTATATTTTTAAACTTGTAATAATTCTTTTCTCGATGTTGTCCTAAATAAGAGTTTGTTGACTTCCAAAGGCCTGTGCTTTTGGAAGGTGGCTGAATTGGAAGGTGATGGGGTGCCACAGCTGACGGTGTTATTAGAAGGTGGGGCTGGGGTGGAGGAGGAAGGTGATTTGGTGGATGACCTAGAAGGGTGGATCTCCCTCCCTGTGTCCTCCCTTCTCTCTCTGCTTCCCTCCCTGTGTCCTCCCTTCTTTCTCCTTCTCGTCTGGCCACTGTGACTTCAGCAGTTTTCCTCTACCCAGACCCTTCCACCGTGCCCTTCCTGCCTTGCAGCCAGCCAGACGTGGACTAAAAATATGAGTTAAAATAAAACTGTCTTTCTTTAAGTTGTGGGTGTCTGGTATTGAGTTGCAGTGATGAGAAAGTGGCTAAGGCAGTGAACGAATGCAATTTTTTAAAAAACATATTCCACTCTGTTTATTCTTTCATGTGAAGGTGGAAAAGGATAATCGGTTTAACTAATAGACATCATTGTGTTGACCATTATGCCTACACTCGTTTTTAGAATCTCATTAAACTTTCTGTGAATATGGTGAAAATAACTGAAATACTTAGCAACATGTTCATAAATTCATAGTATTTTCTCTTCAAAAGTAAAGCTAAAGTCAACCGTGCAGATCTGTATTCTGACCCACTTTTGCTGATTCAGAATAAAGACTATATAAGGCAAGCAACATAGTTGCAAATCAGATGCTATTTCTTCTTTTTCAGTGGAAGATTGTATTTCCACTCTGGTGAAAATGTAAGGCTGGGATTGTTGCTATGAAACATTCAAATGATCAACAACAAAGAAACCATGTCGCCAATTACACAAATTTGTCAAAATAAACACTTAGCTAATCTTCACTGTTAAGTAAGAGTTCAAGTTAAGTTCACTCATCAACATTTTATAGAATAATTAATTTTCCATGCGGGAATATTTGTTATAAAAGTGGTAACGGGCTTCTTCCAATAGGAAGTTCATTCTTCCTATTGTTCATTCTTGAGCCCTCAGCACTTTGTTCAGATACTAAAAGCTTTAGAAAAAACTTACATGTTTACTACCTACAACATCATCATCACCATCATTTTTAACACCATTGTCATCAATTCCATGACTGTTGCAAAGTTCTTCCATAAAGCTGTTATTTTAAGACTTACAGAAGTAAATCTTGCTTTTCTTCTGTGTTACATTAATTAGTTCTAAATCACTTAGGATGAAAGTATGTTTATTAATCAATGATCCTTTTTTATATATATTATTTTAAAAGAATTCATGATTGTCTTAGTTAGCTTCTCTAGAGTCACTGATTTGTAAGAGAGCAGATTTAATACAGGACATTTATAAGTTACAATATTCACCCACAAGCCAAATGCAGGAAGAGTGCCGAATGTCTGTCTAGGGACTGGAGACCTGAAAGATCCAATCAAGGGCTGCGAGCCCACAGCCCTGTCCCATGTAAATCCATGCCTGCATTAAATGGCTGAAGAAATCTATACTGGAACCAGGATATGATGCTCACAGCAGAGATAAAGACCAGAGCCCCCCTGAAGCAACTGCAGCCATCTTCCATGACAGCAAGGCCCCACGCTCCATCTGTGACGAGAACAGCCGAGTCCCCTTGGGATGAACCAACCACAACAGCACTTCTCCTGGCAAACAGCCGGCCCCATCTTCTGCTCCTGTCTTCCTTTATGTTGTGTGGGCAACAATCCTCAGGTGGACCTTCTATGCTCAAAACCACACCAACTCAGTCCAGCTGGGCGTTCCTGCTCAAATTGACCATATCAGCCCACCACAAGGGGACAACAAGACATCCTGTTTTCTCAGTGGGCCACACCCATCTCACCTCAGGGCTTATTTCCATTTATGTGGGGACAGCATATTTTTTTTAAGAAAGTAGGAGAGACAAGAGAGGGGTTTGGACTGAAGTGTGTGTCTCCTTCCCGTCTGGACAAGGAGCGCCTGGGAGGGTGGGCATCCTCAGTGGGGCGCTCATTTTCCTTCTCTGCACAGGACCCACGTTAAGAATTCTCTGTCTCACACTTAAGCCCATGGGGACTGACATCTCAGCCCGCAGTGAGGAGCAGGGCGTTTCCCTGCCCTGCCGTGTGGCGGGGGCCGCAGCACGACTCGGCATCTCTGGACAAACGACCCTCCCTCCTGCATCTGGTCATTTACATGCTGGACATGACAGGACTCCCTCTCCAGAGGCTGCTGAGGAGTTAATGGGATGGTATTTTAAAAGAATTTGGGACATCGTCAAGCATTTAGCACCTCTTGTTAAATGTGGGTCACTTGTGTGAGAAATGCAGCAATGTTCATCATTATGAGGCAGCAGAGAAGTCAGGTGCCAAAGATTAGAAATTCAGGTTGGAGAACAGGGGTGCTGGCTCTGCTACTCAAACAGAACATGCCAGTGAAAGGGGTGGGGCACACTGATCCTGTACCCCCATAGTGGTGCAGTAAGCTACACAAAAACCTCTACACAATGAGTTTTGAGTTTCTTTTTTTTTTTAATTATTTTTACCAAGAACATGTATTGGTACGTTGTATACATAATGATCATAATCAACATGGTTATTTTGTACCTGTACACGATACATCTTGGTTTCCCCCCTCTTCCCCCTTTCCCCTCCCCTCCCTTCCATTTACCCACCCCTCCCTATTTGCAACAAGTGTAGCTACACTTTACCATTTTTTCCCCTTTCATCTTTTCTTTTAACCTTCTTCTTTATCCCCCTTTTCCCTATCTAGTTCTCCTATCTTTTGAATACTATCTCTCTTTT
Organism: Hystrix cristata; assembly: GCA_004026905.1. Lineage (NCBI taxonomy): Eukaryota > Metazoa > Chordata > Mammalia > Rodentia > Hystricidae > Hystrix > Hystrix cristata. The sequence continues at coordinate 33,406 of PVJO010019784.1, forward strand.
TCTTTTTTAAACAAAATATCTATTCTACTCCTTTGTCCTTATTTACACTTATGGTTTCTCATATCAGAGAAACAATTTGATGTGTACTAATAAGTGTCTGATTTATTTCACTTAATAGTATGTTCTCCAGGAACATCCATTTACATACAAATGACTCTAGTTTATCCTTTTTTATGG
>PVJO010019785.1:0-33545 GCA_004026905.1 Hystrix cristata
GTGTGTGTGTGTGTGTGTGTGTACTAGGAATCAAACCCAGGAGCTAGTAGGTGCTAAGCAAGTGCTCTACCACCAAGCTACATTCCCAGCCCATCAAACATTGTTTTCAATATAATTGGTATGGCCTAATCTCAAATCTGTGATAAAATGATAAATATATCTCCTCAAAAACTTTTTAAAAATAGGAGTAGAGGGTACAGCTCAGTGGTAGTGTCCTTACCTAGCATGCATGAAACCCTGGGTTTAATCTTCAGAACTTCAAAAAATAAAAACAAATAAAACCTTTTTATATAGCAAATGAAAATTGTTTGTAGTCTCTACAATATAGGTTAACAAGAGACAGGCATGATGACACATGCCTGTAATCCCAGCACTCTGGGAGAATAGGGCAGAAAGTTTGCAATTTGAGCCCAGTCTGGGTAATTTAGCAATTTAGCCAGACCCTGTTTTAAGAAAATAAAATAAAATAAAATAAAATAAAATAAAATAAAATAACAAGGCCTGGGAATGTAGCTCAATGTGAAAGTCTTCAGTTCAGTTGCCAGTGCCAATAAATAAATAAATAATTTTAAAAGATTAATAAACTATTCAACATCCGCCTTTTAGAGCTTATCTCCCTGAGTCACACTTATACCCAAGGATTTAATCTCGTTTTGTTTTTTGGTTTGTTTCTTATTTTGATTTTTGGTTTTTCGAGACAAGGTCTTGCTATGTAGTTCAGGATAGCCTTGAACTCACTATGTAGGCCAGGGTTGCATCCAACTCTTGGTGATCCTCCTGACTCAACCTCCCAAGTGCTGAGATTACAGGTGTGTGCCACTACACTTGGCTCAAAGATTTAATCTTGTCAGAGAATTCTGTATACCTTCTACACACACTGCAACAAAGACAGTGAAGTTGTGCAACTAGTCAGTTAAATCCTTTATTTCTTTTGTTTTTTATTATTTTGGTTTGTTTGTTTTTAGAGACAGAATCAAGTTATATTGCCCAATAACCTAGAACTCCTAGGCTCAAGTGAACTTTCTGCCTCAGCTTCCTATGTAGCTGGAACTAGAGGCATGCACCACAGTGCCCAGCTACTTATGTATGCTTTAAAAGCCCTACAAGTACTCTGTAAACCTCTGTTAGAGAAATACTTTTTTAGATAAACTCCATGAGTTCCTGAATATCTCTTTTGGCAGGGAGGTGTTGCTGGGGATCGAACTTAGGGCCTTGCACTTGCTAGGCAAGTGCTCTACCACTGAGCTAAATCCCCAGCCCCATTCCTGAATATTTTACGTATGCAACGCTATTGCCCTACCCAGTTTTGACTCCCTGAGTACGAGGCCTCTGTCTTATCATCCTTGCACTCCTCCCCAAGTAGCTACTCCAGGAACAGTTTGGTAAGTACATCTATGCTGAATTGAACTTGGACTGACATTAAATGGCAATGTTAGGCTAGGCTATAACTCAGTGGTAGACCACTTGCCTAGCATGCAAGTGGCCCTGGCTTTGATCCCCAGCACCCCAAAAAAATAAACATAAAAAAGGCAACATCGATCTCCCCATTTCAATACCATTACCACACTAGTACTACTGGCCACAGTCCCCAGCCCAGGACCCTCTCCTTTATTCCCTACCGCTTTGACTAGGAGAGTGCACAAGGGGACAAGCAGAGGAAATGCTGGCCTGGTACTTGCACTGGGCAAAAGCCTCAGGAAATGTGGCCCCAGAGTAGGCAAGATGAGGATGCACATGTCATCTAGCTGGATTACCCCTCTGAGCCTGTTTCCTCACCTATAAAAATGGGAATCACACCATTAGTCACATCTTCATCCACAGGATAGCAGGAGGCCCAGAAAAGAGTCATGACATTGCCCACCAATCTATACTGGTAAGGGGTTAGAGTAGCTGACATGTTATTACTCCTGGGAAAGGCCCTCCACCTCTGCTGCCAGAGTCCCAAGGGAGAAACCTGTGCCCCAACCTAGGAAAAGCAGTTCAATCGCACAGCCATTCACTGTATATTCAACTTCCATACCAGGCCCAGGCACTGGAGACTCAGAGACGAGAGCCAGACCTGCTCTCCAAAAGCCTATGAAAGGCACACAGTTTGGATCCTTTATTCAAAGGGAGGAAAAACAATATAGCAAACAAATCCGGATTAGAGGAGGACAGCAGTGAGTAAACTGAGCCTTAGGGACTAGGCTTTAAGGGAGGGGGCGGGGTGCCGATGACAGAGGCATCGTGGGGCGGGGTGCAGCTGCTCAGCCCGTGGGATTCGGGTGCCCCTCGGCTTCCCACGAGCCCGCGCCAGCGTTCCTCCACGCGGACGACCTCTTTGGGCCCTGCAAGCCCAGATTTCCATTCTCTGACCTCAGTTTGCCCCGGGCCCCCGCCCCCTCTGATCTTGAACCTGGGCGTCCCGGTTCTCCAGTCCTTTGGGTCGCCGCGTCCCGGGACCCCTCCGTACACTGCAGGATGGGAATTGTCGAGGGGCCCCGGCCGGGCGGTGTCTCCGGCCGCCACCTGCCACTCGGTCCCCGCCGCGCACCGGATCCCAGGCGGCGGCTGCCCTCGCTCCACCCCAGTCCGGTTCTGCGCCCTTCCCGCAAGCCCTAGCCGCGGCAGTTCGGCCCCTCCAAGGGCACCTCTCCTATTGGGACAGCGGCCACCTGCAGACAGAGTGGCCTGGGGCGAAGACCTAACTCACGAGAAGGCTTTCCAAGGGCACGGCGCTGAGTGAACGAACAGTGTGATAGATATCGTTGCTTTCTCCTGAAATCTACTCCGCTACTTCTTCACTCCGTTGTGCGTGGTCGAGCTGTTAACTGTGAATGGGGAGCAGGAGTTCCCAAAGTGTTTGTGTTTAGCAGATTGTCTAATACTAACAGTAAATAGCTCATCCAGCGTTTACTGTGGGCCAGGAATCATGCCTGAGATTTTACATGCTTTATCTCTTCTAATCTTCACAACCACTGATAAAATTGGCACTGTTGTTCCCTCATTTGAGTGATGAGGTAACTAAGATTTAGAAATAATAAGAATTCTGCAAAAGGGCTTGCAGCCAGTAAATGGTAGCATCAGATCTGGTACCGATTCACCACCAACAGTGTACCTACTTCCATCCCCAGCACCTCTGCGGAATAGGTCCTCAAATTACTTCCAGAGACCTCAGCTAGGTCAGAAGGCTGAGGTAGGAGTATCAAAACAAACTCAGGGCCAGCCTGGAGAGTTTGGTGAGACCCTGTTTCAAAACAAGAAGGGCTGGCCAGGTGTGGTGGAACACATCTATAATCCCAGCATTTGAGAGGCTGAGGCAGGAGGATCACTGAGTTTCAGCCCAGCCTGGACTACTAGTGAGAACCTGTCTCAAACAAACAAACAAACACACAACCTAAGGAGGGCTGGGGAGGTAGCTCAGTGGCCAAGTGCTTGCCTAACATTGTGTGAAGCCCTGAGTTTGATCCTCAGTACTACCAAAAATATTATTTCCAGGCTGTGTGTGCAGGTTCAATGGATTTTAGCCCTGAAAGAGTAGAGGGCAAGCATATGCATAGGGTGGTTTGTTTGTTTTCACATACTCTCAATTTAAAACATCTTTTTTATTGTGTATGAAATTTGAGCTGGGTGTTCTAATTGTTTTCGTTATGAGGGGTGCTGGGTATCGACTCAGGGCCTTGCACTTGTTAGGCAAGTGCTCTACTGCTGAGCTAAATCCTCAACCCTTTTCCTTTTTTCTTCTTGTTGAAAGTTGTTGGGCTCTTTATTTTTGGTGATCTGAAATTTTTTTTTTTTTGGTGATCTGAAATTTTATGACAAATATATACGTCGTTTCCTTGTTTTTGTTGTGCTAAGCTTTTGGTGACTTTAGTTTTGGCAGGGAGTGTACTGAAGATTGAACCCAGAGCCTTCACACACTGAACTGCATCCTCAGTCTTCTCAGTCTTTTTTTTTTTTTTTTTGGAGACAGGGTCTCACTAAGTTGCTAAGTTGCCCAGTCTGTGCTTTAATTTGGGATCCTCCTGCTTCAGCCTCATATAAGTGTGCGCCATCACACCAGGCTCAGTGACCTCATTTTATCTGGAAATTTAGATCCGACCAATCCGAGAAATTTTTCTGTAGTATTTCCTGTGATAATTTAAAGAGATTTTCCTTACTAAGGCTTATAGAATAATCTAGACAAACTCCTTTATAATAAATATCCAGCAAACACTTTTGGATGTTTCTGCACTTTGTTTTATTTCCCAGTGAAAATAACTTCAAAACAAAACAAAACAGCTTCATTGTGTTTTTCTGATTCTAAAAGTAAGAAGGGCTGGAAGTGTAGCTCAGTGATAAAGCACTTGCTTAGCATGTTCGAAGCCCTGGGTTCCACCCCCACCACTAGAGCTAATAAATAAGTACATAAAGACATAAACAGATAGATAGATAGATTAAAGTACACATATATAGAGAACTCAACAAATACTAGAAACTGAGATTGAACATGTTCTTGGTGGGGGCAGGGGGAGTGCTAGGGAGCAAACCCAAGGCCTCATGCACGTTAGGCAAACATCCCCAGGCCCTAACAAGCTGTTAAAAGTTACTTTTTTTTTAAAGCTGGGCATGGTGGTACATGCCTATAATTCCAGCTACTTGGGAGGCTGAATTGAAAGGATAGCAAATTTGAGGGCAGCTTGGGCAATCTTTTTTTTTTTTTTTTTTTGGTGCTGAGGATCGAACTCAGGGCCTTGCACTTGCTAAGCAAGCGCTCTACCACTGAGCTAAATCCCCAACCTGGCTCATTTTTTTTTTTTTTTTTTTTTTGGTGCCCAGGATCAAACTCAAGGCCTCGTGCTTGCTATACAAGCACTCTAACCACTGAGCTAAATCCCCAGCCCAAGCTCGGGCAATTTAGTGAGACCCTGTCTTATAAAATAAAAAGGGATAGGAATGTAATTCAGTGGTAGACTGCTTACCTAGCATGTGTGATGCCCTGAGTTCAACACTCAGTACCACGAAAAAGTGTTTAAGTTTCAATGAGACGATATCCAATAATAAAGACAGAAAATCACTTTATCACTTTTAATAGTTGCATAGTATTTCCTCAAGAAGATACAATGTACCCTTGCATAAGTTACCTGGTCTCTATTGCAAGCAGCTATTTTCGGTTTCTCTTTGCTGTGAATAATGCTGGGATACATGTTTTGTACACTGGAATGCTGTAATTTAAATGGTTTCCTTTTCTCTGTTGCCCTGGGGAAAGGCAGAAGAAGTAGGGGAAGGGTCAGTAAAAGATGGGAGTCAATTTATCCCCATGGAGAAGCTGTTGGGAAAGTGTCTGAAATTACCCGGAGATGACCTTGGCCTGTCCTTGACAGAAGTGTGTACAGTGGCAGCTCTCAGATCTCAAGGTACATGTCACCTGGGGAGCTTGTTAAACAGAAGACTTCCAAGCCACACCCTGGAGAGCCTGAGTTGGTCTGGGGAGTGGTCCAAGAATGTGTTTTCTAACAAGCACAGCACCAGATGCTGATAGAGGTACATTCTGTGATGGAGCTGGTGCTGTCAACATGGATCACACTTAGAGAAACGTGGACTTAGTAGAGGGAGGTAAATGGTGTTCACTTGAGAAATAGAAAATGCTGTGGGGGAGTGATAAGGAAAAAATTAATTAGATATTTTCAGTCACCTCAGGGGACCGGTCTTCACTGTGCTTTGGTTTGGGGCTGAACTAACAAGATGGCCTTCATTCTCTGAGGAGGTCTGATAGACACACAGAAAGACCTCATGTCCCCTAAATCAGCATATCCCGCCCTCCCTTTGTGCTCAGTGTTATTGGGTTAGGAATCAGGGGTGTATAGAAACACCTCAGCACATTTGTTGGGCCATCAAAACGGCCACGGGCTCTGGCTGGGAAAGGTAAGAGCTGCCCCGGATGACAGCAGAGATACCCAAGTTTAGTGATGCTGCTGAAAGGTAGGAGGACAGCAAGTCTTCAGGAGGATGTGGTGCAACAGAGACACTCATGAGGGAGCACAAATTGATTCAACTATTCTGAAAAATAATTTGACCCAGTAATTCCACTTCAGGGTGTCCATACCAGAGAGACTGTTACACATGGGCTCCAGAAACCCTAAACATCCAGGATGTTCTTAGCAGCATTGATTGAATGGTAAAAATCTATAAAGAATCCAATGCCCTTGGACAGGTGAATACACTGTAGTATATTCCCACGATGGAATACTATGCATGGGTAAAAAATTGTATGAACTATACACATATCACATGGATCAGTCATGTGAATATAGTGAATAAAAAAATTCACAGAACAAATACATGTTTGTTTAAAAAGTCAGCAAAATGGAACAACTTATTGTTTGAAGATCTAGAGGTAGAAAAATGTAAAGAAAAGCAAAAGAATCCCATGTGGTGGCGCACACCTGTAATCTCAGTTACTCTGGAAACTGAAGCAGTAGGATCCCAAATTCCAGGCTAGCCTGAGCAATTTAGCAAGATGTTGTCGCAAAAAATATAAAGGGCTGGGGGTGAAACTCAGTGGTAGATCACTTGCCTAGCATATACCGGGCCCTGTGTTCAATCCTCAGCACAGAAGAAGAATGTGGAAAAAACCTGCCTTACCTGACAGCTAGTCCATTACAACCTTGGCAAGCTGAGACTTAGGACTCTTCTTCTCCTTTTTTTTTTCTTCCCCCAGTTTTTTTGAGACACGGTCTCATGGTGTAGCCCCAGGCTGGCCTCAGATTCGAAATAACCCTCCTGCTTCAGCGTCCCCAGTGCTGGGATTAAAGACATGTACCACCACTCCTGGCAATGTTTTTTATTTTTAAAACTAATATTGTTCATTTTCTTATATATTTACAACTTAGTTACTTTTGTCCTTGCTGGGACAAAATACCTGACAGCCACAAGTTGAAGGAGGAAAGTTTTGTTGTAGCTCACAGTTTATGGAAGTTTCAGTCCATAGTCAGCTGGGTCCAAAGCAGAGCAGTATGGCAGAGGGGCATCCCAGAGGAGAAACAGTCCTTGGCAGGACAAGAAGGAAGCAGCAGCAGCAGTGAAGCAGCAAGCCTCCCTTTCCCTTTTATTCCATCCAGGTTACCTGCCTTTTGGGTGGTGCTACCTACACAGGGTGGGGCTTTTCATTACCCACACCCAGAACTAGGATAAACCAATTAATGGTCTAATCCCCACACCCTTAATCCTGGTATTATACTCTTAATCCACATTCACATACCCTAGATCCAGTCACCTCTGAAAAGCTCCACCTATAACCACATGAGGCTCTGGGATGACATCTAGATACAAGCCAGAACAACAACTAAAAGGTTGCAAAACAATCACACATTTCTTATTTGATTGCTAAGATTGCTTTGTATGGTTTCAGTTTGCAGAGTCATTTTTACAGTCCTGCGTTGCTATACAAAGCAAAGACAGCTGATTAAGAAGTTTCTAGAAGGCTGCTGTCTTCACATCTAATGCAGGAGTTTGAAGTCCGCAGGGCAGGCAGTTGGTAGAGTAAGAATAAATTGGAATTCATAAGCATGAGCTGGAACCTATGAGGACAGATTGATGCTCACATCGGTCCTTGCTGCCTTTAATGTTGGTGGTATGGATGTCTTGAAGAAGCCAGTGTTCTCCTGATCAACATCTGGCCCAGGAGTCAGAGAAGATGTAGGAAGATGAAGCATGCTGAAGATGGTGAGGAGGTGAGACAGCAGTAACTCACATTTGTCAGCTACAAAAGGGCTGCTGCTTCACCTGCGCCCTCCAAGTCTCCTGCAGGAATCTCTGTTGCGGTACATGCTAAATTGGAAACACCCAGAAGAGGGCATTCTGGGAGACACAATTCAGCCTGGTAAAGGTGATGCATTACAAACCCACCATGTTTATTATGTAGTTGAATGGTTTGCATTTGGCCGCAGAGTCAGAATTCTCAGGTTTGAATCATAGCTCCTTTATTTCAAGCTACGTGTCTAAGGTAAGTTTCTCAGTCTTTCTGCGCCCCAGTTGGCTTCTTTACAAAGTGAAGAGGGATTGGGGATTTAGCTCAAGTGGTAGAGCACTGGCAAGTGCTAGCAAGTGCAAGTGCAAGGTCCTGAGTTTAATCCTCAGCAGCCCACCCACTGAAATATACAAAGTGAAGATGTATCAGTAGCATTTACATTATGTGATTTGTTTGAGGTTTAAACAAAATAATACCTATAACATGTTAATATATTATTGGCGGATTATTGATAAAGCTTGACCTGTTGGAACAGTTTGATAAACATCAGCTATTATCAGTTATATGATCTTGGGAAACTCATTTAATCTTTCTGGTCGTTGGTTCTTTTTTATCATAAGGTGTGGATAACTTCTTTGGCCCATTTTACAGATGTATACTGGGGGCGTGCCAGGGATCAAACTTAGGGCCTTGCTTCACAGACGCATATTGAGGATCAAATGAAATAAAAAGAATGAAATGTAGATGATTAGAGCAATAACATATCACACCTCATCACAGTGGTAAAGGCGATGATCAGTATTCTTATTCTTTCTGGCCTCCAGATTGATACCTACTCCAGTGACTAACCTAAAGAAAACTTTTCACTTTCAGGAAAGTGATTTTTCTTTTTTTTTTTTTTTGTGGTGCCGGGGATCGAACTCAGGTCCTTGTGCTTGCAAGGCAAGCACTCTAATCACTGAGCTAAATCCCCAGCCCCAGGAAAGTGATTTTTCAAATGTGCTATATTATATGCTAATAGAAGAAACTGGGTACAGACTATATGGCATTCTCTGTAATATTTTTATAATTTTTCTGTAAATACAAAATATATTTTAATAATTTTTCTGTAACTATAAAGCTGCTCAAAATTTTTAAAAATGAAAAAATTTAAGAAAGAAAAAAGAATGTGGTCATCAAACACATTGTCAGCTCCAGTCTCAAAATTGCTAATTCAATAGGTCTTTCCTATGGCCTGAGAGTTTGCATTTCTAACAAGCAGTGTGGAAGAAGGCGAGAAGGGATCGGACTGGAGGATCGCACTTTGAGAACAGAATTCAGACTCTATAGGTTTCCTGACTTTTCCACGAACAAAGCCTCCCATTCATTGGGGCCATCGTTTCTTGGCTCACTCTGACCATGACATCACCCAACATTTACCTGCCAGGTAAGAATGAGATAACAGATGACTAACTGAAAGTCATTCAGGGGACAGAGTTAAACAGGGCCTGGGAAATCTCTTGATTCTCCTCCTCTTTTTCTCCAATCTATTCAAAGCACGGAACAGACCATGATTTAAGAAGTACGTACGCATACATATTTAAATAGGTGTATATTAAATATTAATACATATGTATGTATATGCATAAATTTCATTATGAAGAAATATATGCTAAGCAGAAAATCAGAAAAAAATAGAAAGAAGAAAAAATAATTACCCACAGCTCCCCAAAGGCAAACATTTAATATTATTTTGTATTTACTTTCCGAATTCTATTTCTATTATGGAATGTTTTGAAGTTTTTCTTTTAAACACTGTTGCAATAAAAAGGGTATGCATTTTTAAAAATTATAACATTCCTTTTTGTATTCTGATTTTCACTTAACATTGTATCATAAACATTTTTATATTGTTATATCACATTTGTAAACACTTAACACTTACATAATATTCACCTGTTCTCTTGTATACTCCAGTTTTTCCAGATTTTCAAATTTTACAGTTGCATGAACTCAGGCATAGAAAAATATAACTTCCTTTTTCTCTAACTGAACTAAATTCACTTCTTAAGCCTTAGATCTCCAGAAGCAAAAAATAAGTCATTTCCAGGTAACTTCCAGTCGTAATTGAACTTTGTGCTCTTCCCAGCTCTTTACCTCTCTATTGCTGAAAGAATTATGTAACTGTCATGGAGAAGGAAAGGGGGAGAGGACAACTTTTTCTTGGTCTTGTTTGCTTTGTTCTGTGGTGACCTGCATTCCATCGTGTCCTCAGGCTGGGGTGGAGGGGAGTGGAAATTCAACAGTGGGAATGATGTATGACTGGGAGGTGGGAAGGGATTCTCTTCCATGCTCACAATCTGCCATGTAGCCATGTCCTCACTTGTGCATGTAGTACCCTTGCTTCCCATCCATGGGATCCCTGTTCCTCTGTGGGAACAGGGTGTACAAGCCGGGAGGCTGTTCTGATCTCAAGCCTGAACATGCTACACTGCCACATCTGCTCCACAATATCTGCACCATCCTGGTGGGAGATTTACCTGTGAGGCTGCCTTCTTTCCTAGGCTTTGCCCAGGAATCAAGGTCTTTTCAATGCCCAACCACAGGGGACTTACTGACCTTCAGATGAAGCTCTTTTGTTTCCTTTTCAAACTCTCCACCTGTCTTCCCTCTCTAATAGGGTTATTGGTCCCCTTTGTGCTGCTGTAGCAGAAAACCTGATACTGGCTGTATTGGTCAGATTTCCTGTGCTGAGACAAAATACCCAACACTTGCAACTTAAAGGAGAGAGGTTTATTTGGCTCACAGTTTCAGAGGTTTCAGTCCATGGTCATCTGGTTCCATGGCTGTGGGTATGAGGTGAGACAAACATCCTGGTTGAAGAGTGTGGTAGAGCAAAGCTGCTCGATGGACAATGGTCAGAGAATACAGTACAGGGGAACAGTGCCAACAAGTCATATAGCCACCAAAGGGACACCCCCAGTTAACCTCATCCAACTGAGCCCCACCTCCTCCCAGCACATTCAGCTATGAACATCAGTGGCATAAACTTGTGAAACCTCCTGCTTCAGCCTCCCAGAGTGCTGGGATTACAGGCATGTGCCAGCGTGTGTGTCTTTTTATAAGGAACCTGTGATAATGAATCCCACCTCCATAATAATGGCATTCATTCATTCTGAGGGTGGGACCTTCATGACCTAATCACTTCTTAAAGGTCATGCCTGTAATCACAGTATCTAGGAGGCCAAGGCAGGATTGCAAAATTTGAGCCCAGCCTGGGCAACTGAACATTTTATCAAGCTCCTGTCTCAAAATAAAAAAACAAAAAATGGCTGGGAATGTAACTTAGTGCAAAGGCCCTTGATTCAATCCTCAGTATAGGGGAAAAAAAAAAACTTAGTTCTTGTTTTGGTTTAAATCTAATATGTCCCCCCAAAACCTCATGTGTTGAGAGGAGGGGCTTTCAGCAGTTGAGAGGATTAATCTACTGGTGAGATAATAATTTGATAGTGTCAATGGGAGGAAACAGAAAGAGGAGATGGAGCCACTCGAAAGGTGTAGATCATGGTGACCTTGAGGACCATGTCTGGTTCCTGTCCCCTTCTCTCCAGGTCCTCAGTTCTCTTTCTCTCTCTTCTTCCTCATGAGATGAGCAGATTTCCTCCATCACACTCTTCCACCAACTTACTGCCCCCACCTGTTTGCCTTTAAGCCAGCAGCTGAGCATGGACTGAAACCTTTGGAACCATGAGCCAAAATACATCGTTCCTCTTTTAAATGCCTTATGTCAGGTATTTTGTCACAGTAATGGAAATGTGACTAACATACTTCTCAGCACTGCTGCATTGGGGATGGTTTCCAACACATGAACTTTGAGGGACACAAAGCATAGCAATGACTTATCTGGAGTGGAGGTAGAGAATGCTATTTTTGGCTATCATGTCTCTTCCCAAACCTTTCCACCTGCACTTGCACATATAGCTTGTGCATTACTTTGTTCTTTGGTTCTGTTCCAAAAACTCTTCACTAGGTGAGCCTAAGCCTCCCAACTCAAAAAGAGAGAGAGTGGGTTTGGATTAAAAGGGATTTTTGGAAAGGAGAGAATGCACTATTATATGAAATGATTGTCCTGCTTCATTAGTAATGCTGCAGAAGTATTTGGGCACCAAATGTCACCAATGACCCTTGACAGGGTCACACAGTCATGTCTGCTGTGTCTGAGCCAAGGCCTGATGTCACTGAGGAAGGGGAGGTGAGGTTCAGGAGGCTGAGGGTGGAGAAAGTGCTATGAACAGGTGCTTTGCCTTCGGAAGAGGAGAAGACAGCAGATTGATGGTGTCTAAATGATGGTGGCTCTGTCTGAGGAGCTGGAAGTAATCGCCTGCCCATTCTCACTTGGTAAGCAAAGATGAAAAGAAGGTTCTAGTGCAAGTAAGGTGCCCTTCTCAATCCATTAGGGACAGAGTAATCATTAGCCAAAGCAATTGGCTTACTCGAAAAGACCAAAGAAATCATCCTTCAGTCTATCAGCTTAAATCCTTTATGTATGGGTAATTTGGACATTCTCTCTAAAAAGTGTCCCATAGGTAGAATTGCTAAGTCAAAGGACAAAGTTTATACAATTTTTTCATTATTATTATTATTATTTTGGGTTGTGTTTTTTTTTTTTTTTTTTTTGGTGCTGGGGATCAAACTCAGGGCGTTGCGCTTGCAAGGCAGGCACTCTAACCACCGAGCTAAATCCCCAGCCCCTATTTTTGGTTTTTGAGACAGGGTCTTGCTATGTAGTTCAGGCTGGCAGCAAACTCGTGGCGATCCTCCTGCCTCAGCCTCCCAAGTGCTGGGATTACAGATGTGCAACACCACACCTGGCAGAAAAATTTTAAATTGACAGATGAAATTGTATGTACCTGGGTTTTATCATATATTGTTTCTAATCACATTGTGTAGCAGGTTAACAGACACAAATAAGTTACTCAAGGAGTTGGGGATTAAGCTCTGTGGTAGACTGCTTGCCTAGCAAGTGCAAGGCCCTGAGTTTGATCCCCAGCAACCCCCCCAAAATATACTCCAACAATATATATGCATAGCATAATGTTTTGATATATTGTACATTTTAATCTGTTATTCACACCAAGATCTATCTTTACAGGCTGGCATGGTGGGGCATGCCTATGCTCCCAGCACTCGGGAGGCTGAGGCAGGAAGATCTTCAGTTTGAACCTGGGCTACATAGCAAGACTCTGTCTCAAAAAAAAAAAAAAAAAGAAGATTTACCTTCATAGTTACAGAAATAAAATTGTTGGGCTCCATGCCTCTATGCTCAAGCCTTGCTATTCCTTTGTGGGTAACTCTAGTGCTCCCCACTGTTACTCCCCCTCCCTTCTTGCTACTACATCTTCTGACAAGCCATATTCTTTTTCCACCAGGCTTCCTTAGTCAACTTTCTTTTAACAAATAAGCCTACTGTTTGTCCCTTGTGGTGTCTTTCTCAGCCTGGAAAATCTGTTAGAAGGTCCTTTACCAACCTTCACTACTGCTACACCTTGGAGACATGGTGTAGATGAGGGTGCCAGTTAAAGTGACACTTCTGGGACACTGAACAAACAAAGTCCACTGCCAAGTAGTCACCTGGGCTGGGCCAGCAATGGGCCTCGATAAGCTACTGGGAAAGTCTAGTCTTCAACCCTTGGACTCCAGCATGGGAGGACTCAGCAGAACTCAAACTCCTGAAGTGAGCTGCAGAGTGTAGATGTGCCAGCTACTACCCTGACGTCTGACACGAAAGTTTGGCAGTAAAATAGGGACAAGTGGCAAGGGAGACGCCTATGAATACAGCAGGCATCAAATCTCTCAAGTGCGGTCTCTAATCCCTGAGAACATTTCCTTTCCCCTCTGATTTACTTCCCCAGCAGAAGACTAGGGCTGATACCTTCTTGGTAATTTTGGATCATGAGCCGACATAGGATCTCAGAGCTGGAATAACCATTAGGGGTCCTCGGTTCCAGCCCCATGCCTGACAGCACAGAGAAGCCAAAAGACTTGCCCAGTGACAGTCATTTTATGACTCAGTGAGTGTCACAGCTAGTTTCCTGAATCCTAGTTCAGAGCTCTTGTTTTAATATGATACCATTTTCCTCCTCCAGTTATAAGGTATGTTTAAAGTGAACTTTAGATTTAGATCTGTGATTTAGGCCATCTTACCCTCAAATTATGACTATAGTCATCAAAATTAGAAAATAAGTGGGTCTAATCTATTTTGCAAATAAGAACCTCAGGCTCAGCGAGCTCACCCATGGTCACTTGGCCGTGGGGATCAGAGCCAGACCTCTGTTCTCATTCTCGGCTGTTTCCATTGTAGCCTGCTCAGGCCCTTGGCTGAACTGGAATGGGAACACTTGGGTGACTTGTCTTCCTTGGATGATGGCGCTGAAGAAAGACCTTAGCCTAGGAAGAGTGGTGTGTGTGTGTGTGTGTGTGTGTGTGTGTGTGTGTGTGTGTGTGTTAGAGGGATGATTCGGTTGAGTCTGAAGATATGATGGAGACTATACTTTCCAAATAAAATATTGAGACTGTGATCTAATGCATGCTTGCTTCCTCTCTCTCTCCCTCTTTCTCTCTCTCTTTCCTTCTTTATTTCTTTCCTAAAACAACTTTATCTGAATCTCTCTGGTTGTAACATTAGTACTTTACAAAATTTATTTTATTTTTATGAAAAAAACAAAATTTCATAATCAAATAAGAGAATAGCAATAGTTTTTACACTGTGAATTGTTCATAATCCTTCATTTAACTAAAATGCAGAATATTTGAAATCAGAATTGTTTTCTTAGCAGATAGTTTAGAATTCTGAAAGATTTCAGGGAATGATTTGTTCATCTGGATCACTGAGGCCAGACAATTGCCAAATCTCACAACACAAAATGACAATGAGTTATAGTATTCTGTCCCCCGCTTCTGAGTTGGTAAATGTCTCAATAGTCCAGGACAAATGGCTGTACTTTTTCTTCCTGGCTGTTTTCAGGGATATGATATCACATCCATTCAGATACTCTCTAAGGAATTACATGCCCAGCAAGAACAGGAGATGGTATACCAGCTCCCCAGGCCTGGGAAATGTCCCCTCCCCTGGGACTGGGGCCTGGGGTCAGCCTCACCTGAACACATGACTGCAAGTGGGAAAGGTGGTTCCTTAAAGGAAAATCAAGGGACTATTATTAAATGAAAGAGACATGGACAGCAGAGCTCTGCCCATAGCCAAGACAAGGGCAATTTCTTACATGTGACAGACTAGAATCTTTGCACTGGACAAGGTTTGTCGACCCCAAGCATCTATCGATTCCAGTGGACTTCCTGAGGGTCACAGGCTGGGAAGATAAAGATGCACTTCCCAGATGGAATGCGGCTCAGATGCGAGTTGCAAAATTAAATTCTAGGTTGCCAATTAGATGCTTTTTTTTTTTTTTTTTAGACAGGTCTCACTATGTAGTTCAGGCTGGCCTTGAACTTTCTATGTAACCTAGGCCGCATCAATCGTCCTGCCTGAGTGTTAGGGTTACAGGTGTGTGCTACCACATCTGACTTTGGGTGCATCTCTTAGGGATTTGAAAAGTGGAAGTGAGGTGGAGGTCATTCTTGTTGCTCTTGACTGTTTCTTGAAAGTAAGGCCATGTGAGGCCAATGTCAAGTCTCCGGGTCTGAGGATGTTGACAGGAAGTTGCAGAGGTAGCAATGGCAGAATTCCACGTTTCTGTCCAGATTGGAGCCGTGGTTGCCTTCTCCTGGTCCTGGCTTTCTGGTTCACAGATTTTGGATAAAACAGTATGTCCTAGAACTTGACATTACTGAGGGCGACAGAGGCAAGGCTCTCCTGGGAGTGTTCTGGGAGTGATTTGTGAAAGCAAACTTTAAACCTGCTCTTCCCACTCTTTCAGGGGCTTGGAAATCTTTATGTAAACATAATTTTTTTGTGCTAAATCCATTATGTCTTTTTTATTTTGTTTTCGTTTTTGTTTTGGTACCAGGAATTGAACCCAGGGCCTCATGCTTACTCTGCCACTAAAATACATCCCCAGGCCTTTTCGTATTTTTTGAAACAAGGTCTCCGTAACTTGCCCAGGGTGGCCTTGAACTTGTGATCATTCTGCCTTAGCCTCCCAAGTAGCTGGGATTACAGATGTGTGCCTCCACACCCAGCTACATTCTGCTTTTCTTTTTTCTTTTTACCTCTTTTTATTTTATTTCTCTTCTTTATTAGTTGGTTTTTTTGTTTGTTTGTTTTCGCGATTCATAGTAAATACATTCATTGTGGGGGAATTGGTATATTACTGTTTTATCTACACATATTACATCTTGATCTTTTTTTTTTTTTCTTTGAGACAGTGTCACATTATGTACTTCAGGCTGGCTTTGAACTCACTATGTAATGCAGGGTGGCCTCAAACTAACAGTGATCCTCCTACCTCAGCCTCCTGAGTGCTGGGATTACAAGCGTGCACCCCCCACGCCTGGCTCATTTTGGTCCTTTTTACTTTCCCTTCCCTTCCTCTTCCTCCTGTCTTCACCATCTTCAGGACCCCTTCTCATCCTTTCAAAGAGCCAACTCTTTGGTTCACTGATCCTTCATATTGTGCTGCTAAATTAAGACTAATTTAATTTTATTAATTTCCACTCTGATCTTTATAATGTCTTTCCTTCTATTAGTTTCAGATTTGAATTGTTCTTGTTTTAATAGGACCCTGAGGTGCATCACTAGGTCATTTTTTTGTGAATAGCTCTATTCTTTTTATGCATGCACTTAGAACTGCTTTGTGTCTCATAGCTTTTGGTGTGTTGTTCTTCTGCTCTCATTTAATCCTAGGAAATTTTGGGGGGAATGGGGGTGATGGAGATCGAACTCAGGGCCTAGCACTTCTAGGCAAGCACTCTACCACTGAGGTAAATCCCCAACCCCTGCACTTTGTTTTTTGATCCAATCTGCCAGTCTGTATTTTGTTTGGGAAGTTTAGACCTTTGACTTTGAGAGTTATTATTGTAATATGTTTATCTAATCCTGTCCTTGAGTTATTTTTCCAGTACTGATTCCTTTATTTTTAACTATTTTCCCAGGGGTGTGTGTGCATCTATCTATCTATCTATCTATCTATCTATCTATCTATCTATCTATGCTTCATTTCTTTTTGTTTTTTGAACCAAGAAGATTTATTTGTACATTTTAGATATACATAATGATCACATTCATCATAGTTAATTTGTACCTGTGTATGATATAGCTTTTTTGTTTTCCCTTCCTTACCCTTCCCTTCAATTCCTCCTGCCCTCATTTACAACAGCTTTATTTACATTTTTACATTTTTCCCTCTTTTCCTCTTCCCTTTCTCTTCCTTCCTTCTCCTCTCCCCCCTCTCTAGTTCTCTTTCCCATTTGACTATTTTCTCTTTTTTCCACAATATCTTTTTTGTTTTCCAATGCTGGGGTTCAAACTTGGGCCTTGCACTTGCTAGGCAAGTCTACCACTTGAGCTAAATCCCCAGCCCCCATTATACATTTTTGACCTTATTTAAACTTATGGTTTCTCATACCAGAGAAACAACACAATATGTACTCATGTATGTCTGATTTATTTCACTTAAGAGTATGTTCTCAAGGTGCATCCATTTACCTAAAAACATCTCAAGTTTCTCCTTTTGTATGGCAGAATAGTACTCCATTATATTAAAAAACCACATCTTTATTCATCAGTTGCTGGGCATTTGCGTTGTTGTCAAGATTTAGCTATTATGAACTGTGTTGCAATAAACATGGTTGTGCACATATTGCTGTGGTACAATGCTTTTAATTCTTCCAGGAAGATACCAAGAAGAGGAATAGCTGGGTCAAATGGAATCTCTAGTTGTAGTTTTTTTTTTGGTTTTTTTTTTTTTTTTTTTTGGACCGGGGATCGAACTCAGGGCCTCATGCTTGCGAGGCGAGCACTCTAACCACTGAGCTAAATCCCCAGCCCAGTTGTAGTTTTTTGAGGAATCTCCACACTGATTTCCACAATAGTTGGACCAGTCTACACTCCTGCCAACAGTGGAGGGGGTTCCTTTCTCCCCATAGCCCTGCCAGCATTTGTTATTGGTTTATTTCTTGACCATAGCCGTTCTTTCTGGAGTGACATGGAATCTTAGCGTTGTTTTAATTTGCATCTCTTGAATGACCAGTAATATGAACACTTTTTCATATATTTATTTGCTGTTTGTTCTTCTTCATCACAGGTGTAGGCACAAACTTTACGAACAAAACTCAGACTGCACAGGAAATAATACAAAGAATCAATGGCTGGGATCACATCCCATTAAAAAGCTTTTGTGCAGCAAAAGAAATCACCAATAGAGTGGGGAGACAACCCACAGAATGGGAAAAAAATTTTGCCAGCTTTTCCTCAGACAAAGATCTAACATCTAGAATGTATAAAGAACTCAAAAAAAAAAATCAGACTCCCCAAATTTAAAGACCCAGTCCAAAATGGGCATCTGAAATGAACAGGCACTTCTCACATACATGTTTTTCTTTGGGCTCCTTGGTGGTGTCTATGATTCCCTGATGTATTTTCTACAGTGCTGGTTTAGTGCTCATGTATTTCTTTGTTGTGGAAAGTCTTTACTTTTCTATCCACTTTGAAGGCTAATTTTATAGGATATAAAAGTCTGGGTTGACACTTGCTTTCTTTCAATTTGAAAAATCTCATTCTAGGGGCTGAGGATTTAGCTCAGTGGTTAGAGTGCTTGCCTAGGAAGCACAAGGCCCTGAGTTCGATCCCTGGCACACACACACACACACACACACACACACACACACACACAAAAGAAAAACCTCATTCTAGATTCTCCCGGCCTTTAAGATTTGTACTGAGCTTTGTTGCTTTACTGCTAGGATCTCAGTTTTTCCCATGCACTGCAAGTTTTTGATGTGTGTTAAAGACTAATGGAACTTTCTGAAATGCTTTGTATCTGCACTGTCCAATATGGTAGCCACTGGCCACATGAGGCTGTTGAATACTTGAAATACTACTGCTAGTGAGAATGAGGAACTGTGTGTGTGGGGGGGATGCTGGGGATGCAACCCAGGACATCATGCATGTTAGGCAAGTGCTAGACCACAAACCCCTCAATGTCCTCTTTTTGATGTGATACGTAGGAAAAAAAACTGGAAAGGCATATCCCAAAGTATCAATGGTTAGTGTTTGGGTAGAAGAATTATGCGTCACCTTTATTTCTTATACCTTTTAAGTTTTCCTTCAAGGACCCTTGAAATCATACAGAGATAATTACAAAATAATTATTTTCGATATTTTCAGGAGGTCAGAAAAGAACATCTCGAGAAGGGAGCCTGATGGCAGCGCGGAGGGTGCCTGGGTCTAGGCGGAGTGGGGGCCTGTGAGAGGGACCTGTGAAGAAAAAAGGAGCTGAGGGATTATCCGACAAGTTTGACTGTGCGGAAAATTGGATTAAGAGGGGTTAACAGAATTGTTGGAGAATGGGTAAGACTCACAGATTCAAATGAAGCTGAACACATGACAAAAAGTGAAATTCACTCTAGGGAAAAGAAAAGAAATGTATTTGATGTTGCTGTCATTGACATCTACATAGTCCTCTTAACGAAGATACTAGGCTTGGTGCATTCGTTACCCTTCCAGCATCAATGGTTTCTAAGAAAGCAGATTTTTAAAAATTTATTTATTTATTTATTTATTTATTTATTTATTTATTTAGGTACCCAGGATCGAACTCAGGGTCTTGTGCTTGTGAGGCAAGCTCTCTAACCACTGAGCTAAATCCCCAGCCCTACTTTTTTATTTTTATTTTTAAATTTTATTTGAATGGTACATTTTAGATGTACATAGTGATAACATTCATCATAGGGGATTTGTACCTGTACATGCTGTATCCTGCTGCTGCTTTTTTTCCCCCACTCCCCTCCCCTCCCTTTACCCCTCCTCCCTCCTTATTTACTAAAGTTTTGTTTCCATTTTTTCCTTCTAGTCCTTATTTCTCTTGTCCCTCTGTGCCTTTCCCCCTCCCTCTCCCTTGTTCCCTTTCCCATTTGAACACTTTCTTCCCTTTTCCAATACAATATATTTTAGTCCTAATTTAAACTTTTAGTTTCTCACACCAGAGAAACAATGCAGTATTTAAACATGTGTGTCCAATTTAGTTCACCTAAGAGTATGGTCTCAAGATGTATTCATTTACTTGAAATATCTCAAGCTTATCGTTCTTTATTGCAGAATAGTACTCCACTGTATTTTAAAAAAAAACAAAAAACCACATTTTCTTTATCCGTTCCTCAGTTGATGGGCATTTGGGTTGTTTCCAAGATTTAGCTATTACAAACTGTGCCGCTGTAAACATGGGTGTGCATGTATCGCTGTGGTATGATGCTTTTAATTCTTTTGGGAAGATACCAAGAAGAGGAATAGCTGGGTCAAATGGAACCTCTAGTCCTAGTTCCTTGAGGAATCTCCATAGTGGTTTCCACAGTGATTTCCATAGAGGTTGCACCAGTCTACACTCCCACCAAGAGTGGAGACGGGTTCCTTTTTCTCTGCAGCCCCTCCAGCATTTGTTATTGGCTGATTTGTTGATAATAGCCATTCTTTCTGTAGTGAGATGGAATCTCAGTGTTAATTTGCATCTCTCAACACTTAATCTTAGCCAAAAGGCCAAGAAGCGATTAATATGCATCTCTCGAATGACCAGTGATGTTGAACATTTTTTCATATGTTTATTTGCTGTTTCTACTTCTTCATCTGAGAAGTGTCTATTCATTTCAGCTGCTCACTTTTGGACTGAATCTTTAAATTTGGAGAGTCTGATTTTTTTGAGTTCTTTATATATTCGAGATATTAGCCCTTTGTTGGAGGAATAGCTGGCAAAAATTTTTCCCACTCTGTGGGTTGTCTCTTCAAAGAGAGCAGATTTAATACACGACATTTACAAGTTACAACATTACCCATAAGCCAAATGCAGGAAGAGTGCCGAATGTTTATCTATGCACTGGAGATCCAAAAGATCCAATGAAGGGCTGGGAGCCCACGGCACTGTTCCACATAGGACCGTGTCTGCACTAAATGGCTGAAGAAATCTTTACTGGAACCAGCATACGATGCTCGCAGCAGAGATGAAGACTGGAGCTGCCCTGAAGCAACAACAGCAGCCGTCCTCGATGACAGCAAGGCCCTGAGCTCCTTCTGCAATGAGACAGCTGAGTCCCCTTCAGGAGAACCAGTCGCAGCAGAGCTTCTCCCGGGAAACAGGCTGCAACTATCTTCTGCTCCCGTTCTCCTTTATGTCGCACTGGCAACAATCCTCAGGTGGATCCTCTACGCCCAGAACCACACTAAGTCAGTCCAGCTGGGTGTTCTGGCTCAAGTTGACCACAATGAGTCCACCACACACGGCTTTAAACAAAATTGTGTTAAAAGACATTGAGAAGGAGCTGGGCATGGTGATGTATGCCTGTAACCCCAGCACTCATGAGGGTGAGACAGGAAGATCTTGAGTTCGAGGCCAGCCTGGACAATATGTAAAGAACCTGTCTCAAAAAAAAAAAAAGACATTAAGGAGGTAAAGAAAGAGGAAAGAGGTAAAGTCAGTTAAATCTTCGAAGTCCATAATGAAGCCCCTAGACAATATCTGCAGTAGAATTTTTAAGAAGTAACAGTATAAACTGAGCATGGTAGCACACACTTGTAGTTCTAACTACTAGGGAGGCTGAGTCAGGAGGATGACAAGTTCAAGTTCTGTCTTGGCAACTTAGCCAGATCCTGTCTCAAAATTTTTAATAATGGTCTGTAGCTCAGTGGTAGAGTACTTGCCTAGCACGTGTAAGGCCTTGGATTCAGTCCCCAGTACAAACAAACAACAAACAAAAAGAAAAAAGCCAATCTAAGCTTGTTATTAGAGGTATGAAAGTGATGCCAGAAGAAATAACTAAAAAGGTGTCAAAAGTAGTTGCATATAAGGAACTGGACTTGGGGAGGAAGGGAGGGAGCAGAAATCTGCTGGATTTTCTTTGAGCTTTTCTATTCTATTTGGCTGTTTAATTTAAAAAATTCTGCATCTATGTAAAAGATCATTTGTTTGTTTATTTATGCATTTATTTATTTATTTTGATATGGGGTCTCTATATACCGTGTTGCTCAGGATGGTCCCTAACTCCTGGGTTCAAGGGATGCTGCCTCAACTTCCTCAGTACCTGGGATGACAGCACATGTGCCTGGCTAAAATAAAGATTTTAGTACTTTTTCTGTGCGTGTGTATGTGTGTGTGGTTCTGGAGATTTAGCACAAGACCTTCACACTGAGCTACATTCCCAGCTCTCTTTATTGTGAGGCAATGCTAAATTGCTAAGTTGCCCAGGTGGGATTTGAACTTGTGATCTTTCTGCCTCAATCTCCCAAAGGCAGGGATCATAGGCATGCATCACCATACCTGACTTTAATATCATTTTAAAATGGCCTTCAGCGACCAGGAAATAGGTATGGTACTAGTTTGTCTTTTTCTTCCTGGTGATCCTGCTTCCTGGTCTGACCTAACTGGACCATATTTTTGTCGGGCGCAGTGACCGGGATGGGACACATGGTCCCACAGGCTGAAAGACTAAGAGGGCAGGAAAGGATCCTCACCTCCACCTGTTGCCCCTCAGCCCCGACAGTCCTGTCTTCCTTGGACAGCCACAGGAAGATCTCAGTACTGAGGCTGATGTACCTGAGGAGGAGCCCTCGGGCCAGCGGACAAGCAGAGTGTAAAGAGGGCATGAACTCAGGCTGACATTCTGCTGGTTAATTACCCTGGCCCTGGCCCTGGCCCTCTGTGTCCCACCAGGGACCTGCAGTGTGCCAGGCTCAGCAGAGGGT
Organism: Hystrix cristata; assembly: GCA_004026905.1. Taxonomy (NCBI): domain Eukaryota; kingdom Metazoa; phylum Chordata; class Mammalia; order Rodentia; family Hystricidae; genus Hystrix; species Hystrix cristata. The sequence continues at coordinate 22,590 of PVJO010019785.1, forward strand.
GGAGTGCAAGGTCATAGACAGGGCGTGGTCTTCAGCAGGCTCCCTTCTAAGCAATCCGGGGAACAGGACAAATTCATAGCCTTCACCTCAGATGACCCAGGGCCTTCTCCTTACCTAATCACTGGAGACAGAGGGGCCAAAGGTACAGAACAGCTGTTTGGCAAGTCTCTCCCTGCTTCTCTGCTACCCAGCCCCTTAGAAGCAAGCTAGGAGTCCCACTGGAGCGGGCTGGATGTGGTGGCGCACACCTGTAATCCTAGCGCTCAAGAGGCTGAGGCGGGAGCATGGTGGGGAGCTCAAGGCCAGCCTGGACTATATTAGTGAGGCTCTGTCTCAAAAAAAAAAAAAATCAAAATGGAATCAGTATTTGTGGGATGGGGATTTACTCAGCTGTTAGAGTGCTTGCCTAGCAAGTGCAAGGCCCTGAGTTCAATCCCCAGCACACACACACACACACACACACACGCACATGTTTGAGCTTTTGTAATTAGCTTATTTCATGCCACGTAATGTCTTCAAGATTCATCCACATTTTAGTATATACCCAAATTTTTTTACTTTTTTTTTTTTTTTTGAGACAGGGTCTCGCTATGTAGTTCAGGCTGGCCTTGAACTCATGGCAATCTTCCTGCCTCAGACTCCCAAGTTTTGGGATGGTGTGTGCCACCATACTTAACTCAAATTTCCTTATTTTTAAGGCTGAATAATATTCCACTGGGTGTGTATACTACATTTTGTTTATTCATTCATCTTTATTTTTCCCCTGAATTCTAGGGGTTGAACTCAGGGCCTCACTCATGCTAGGCAAGGGCTCTACCACTGAGCTCCATCCCCAGCCTTTTTTTTTTTTTTTTTTTTTTTGGTGCAAGCGATCCAACTCAGGGCCTTATGCTTGCTATGCAAGCACTCTAACCACTGTGTTAAGTCCCCAGCCCTAGCCATTTTTATTTTTTATTTTGAGACAGGATCTCACTAAATTGCCAGGCCGGTCTCAGACTTGCAATCCTCCTATCTCAGCCTCTTGGCTATCTGTGATTATAGGCATGCACTGCCATGCCCGGCTACCCACTCATCTTTTGATAAGCACTTGGGTTATTCCACTTTTGACTCTTGTGAATATTGAATATGGGTATAAAGATACAGTTCCTGTTTGAGTTCCCGCATTAAATCCTTGCAATATATTATACAGTAAGTCTGTTTAGTTTTGCGAGGATTCATTACTTCCAACTGTTTTCCACAGGTACTGCATCATTTTACATTCCCACTGACAAAGAACGTGGCTTCCAATTTCTCTGCCCCTCTCTCAACACTTACATTCCCTTTGTATTTTCGATATTAGCCATCCTACTAGGTGTAGGTGCTGATGTTGTTTTGCTCTCCTGGTGTTTCTCAGCATGGCAGTGGTTTTGTCATCTTGGAAGACTGCGTGTTGAGTTGAGTTGGGCAGAGCTAGCCTGAGGCGCTGGGCTGTGCCAGGAGATGCTGAGCTAGCCTGGAACTATCAGGCCAGACAAGAAGAGATGGACTTTACCACCTGGCAGCCTAGGCCCGAAACAGACTCGAGTGATGTATAAAGGACACGGACATTGGAGCCAGGCATAGCTCAGGCACTGAATCACAGCTTCCTCCTCTGAAATAAATGGGCTAACACTGAAACTGCTCTTCTAGGGCTGCTCTAGGGATTAGGCCACAATGTCCAGTGCATCATAGTAGGCACTTGATACATGCTACCTATTTTTATTAACTCTTGCTAGGAAGTATTACAGATTTTTTTTAAATAGCTTTTAGTCCCACCCAAATGCATTAGAGACTTCTCTTCCACATTTGGTCTGCAAATCTTTCAGGATGCACATTGTTCTAGGCACTGGGATTACAATAATAAACAACAGCCTGTGAAGCCCAGTTCTTGAGTGTTATGATTCCTTCATTGAGCTTGTAATTCATGAGGTAGAAAGACTTCAGTTGACTAATCATCTTAAATGTGAACGATTACAAAATAAGATGAGTGTTATTGTGGCAGAGACTCTAATAGTTGTTTTTCCCTCTTCTTCCTCCCTTCCTTTCCCCTCCTTCTTTTTCTTCTTCTTCTTTTGCTTGTTTGCTCTATGTTCTTTGTTTTTTGTTGCTGTTTTTTGAGACAGGGTCTCACTGCGTAGTTCAGGCTAGCCTTGAATTCACTATGTAGCTCAGGCAGGCCTCAAATTCATAGTCATCCTCCTGTCTCAGCCTTTTGAGTGCTGGGATTATGGATGTGTGCCACCATGCCCTGCTTTTTTTTTGTTCCCTTCCTTTTTTTTTTTTTGCACTGCTGGGGATTGAACACTCTCTCCTTCCCTATGAGTAGTAGAACCTTCGATTTCTAAGTAGATAATATGGTTAGCTAGGGTAAACACTACCCTTTCCAGCCTTCCTGCAATTAGATGTGACCTTCTGGCTAAATTCTGACAAGGGGGACTTACGTAGAGGTGATATGTTCATCTTTAGGAAATGGCTATAAAGGGAGGAGTCTGGCTCCTTTTTGCTTTCTTTTTCCCATTTGTGGGAATGTAGGCATAACAGGTAGACTTCCAGCTGCCCTCTTGGAATATCAGGAGCCCAAGGAAATAAAAGTTATGTGATTAGAGCAACGGGATCAAATAAAAGTTATGTGATTAGAGCAACGGGATAAAAGGTCCCAGGCAGTATGAAATCAAGGACTTCTGACATGAGAGAGAAATAAACTTTGATTTTGTGGCAGCCCCAGTTTTTTGGGGGGAGTCCTGTGATTTGCAGCTAGAACAAGAAGATATATGGTACATGCATATATAACATGGAACCTGACCCAGATTGGAGGTGGGAGGTACTTTTCTGAGGACATGACACCTGGATTGAATTAGGGACAGAGCGATGTGGAAAAACCATTTTAAACAAGGGGGAAATTTTTGTGTAAAAGACCCTGAGGTGGAAAGTAGCTTGCCATGCTCAAAGGAAGAAAAGAAGGCTGGGGTGGCTGGGATAAAAAAGCGAAGAGGGAACTAGCACAATTACGTTTGGAAAGATGACCACACAAGGCCTTGCAAGCCTGTTAAGGCTGTTGGTTTATGCCAATGGTAGTGGGGAGTCATTGAAGGGGTTTTTGTGAGGGCATAACAGAATTTGATTTGTTCTCTCTGTGGCTGGTAGCTCCATCCACCTGGAATGTAGTTACTACCTCCCAGTCCTAGAATAAGTTTAAAGCTGGGACCACATATTTGTGCATAAAGTATTTTTATTGTGGTAAAATATACATATATGAATTTTCCATTTTAACTACGTTATTTATTTATTTATTTAGAGACAGGTTCTCACTATATAATCCAGGCAGGCCTTAAACTCACTATGTAGCCCCAGCTGGCCTCACATTCATGGTAATCCTCCTGCCTCAGCCTCCCAAGTGGTGGGACTATAGGCATGTGCCACCATGCCTGGCTGATTTATAACTATTTTTAAGTGTGTAATTCAGTGGCTTTCATTATATTCACAATGCTGTGTATCCATCACCACTATTTCCAAAATTTGTTATGGATATGTTTTTGCACTTACTAATGCCTTCAAGTGCATGATGGATTACAATGCATCACTATGACCGTCATCGTGTATGGATTCCTAGAAAGTGGGCTGTGGGCTGTGAGGAGTTGATCCACTCAGGGACAGCTGGAACTAACCTTAGGAATGTCACACTCTGGCAGCAGGTCTGGGGCTCTGTCAGCTGTCAGCAGACAGGCCATTCAATGTGCTTACTTAAGAGGAAGAATTATCCCCTGAACTGGAAGGATAGAGACCAGAGTTAACTGACATCTGACTGCTCCCAGCATCCCTGAAAAACATTCTGAGTTCGTTCATGTGCCAGGGAATGCCAGAGATGCCAAACTGGTCGTGGCATTCTGTCTTTCTCAACTCAGAGAAAACACTTCCCTGTATATACACCATGGCGTGTCCAGGACACGTGATATCCCAGGATAAATGCAGGCATTTTACCAAAGCATTTGTCTGGCTGCTGGGAAATAGTTTGCATTATTTTATTTTAAAACAAGTGTACATATATTATGGGTCAGAAAATAACTTAGGATGAAGTTTAAGTGTAAAATTTGAGGCTTTGAAGAAAATATGCTTGCTGCTTTGGGTCTTCCTGTCAGACTTCCAGGACCATTTACCCTTTCTCCGCGGACAGTAATCATAAATCTACTCCAAGCCAAACAACTTGGAATCAAATCCTTGCTCCATTGTTTCTTAGCTGTGTCTCCTCAGGCAAATTACAGTATGTAACCTAGCTGGGTCCCAGTTTCCTAATCTGTAAAGTAAATGATTGTAGCTAACTCAGAGTTGTTAAAAGGCATAATTGTACCATAAATACTTATAAAACGCTTAGCACATACTAAGTATTCACAAAGAGTTAGCTGTCATAACGACAGTAATAGTAACATCAGGCGGAAATGTTTTAGGCCTTTTGCTGTTTTTTCAAAGTTTTTAAACTTCCAAAAGCGACACCTATTGATGGTAAGATATTCAAACGATATAGAATAAATAGGAAACCTGGACTATTTCTGCTTCTTTCATGACGAGATCCTCAGAGGTAAACACAGATAGCTATAAGATATGTATCCTTCCTTCTAAACATGAAAATAAATCTTTGCCTAGCCATTCTGGGGATTGAACTTAGAGTCTTACACATGTTAGGACGTGATCTACTACTGAGACACAGGCCCAATCCGTATTTTTAAAAAACCTCAAGTCGCTTATGGAGCACGAATTATGTACTTGGTACCACTGTTACACTTCCATCCTCACCCTTCTGTTGCACTGTAGGGCATTTCAGTCAAGCTGCCTATCTTAGCTTTCTTCCCAAAACTTACGACAGCTCCCACTGCCAAGAATGAACGTAAAAGACTACGCTCCTGACCCAAAGCCACTGTCCACAATTTCCTCTAAGTAAATCTCTTCTACAAAGGAGGTTTTATAGAGAATGAAATCTGATGAGATGTGAGAGACCAAAGAGCTTTATGTAAAATGGTCTTGGTATATTTCTGCTGTTCTGCTTGACTTTGGGCTTCCATCTTGCGATTCCATACTTGAAGGCTAGCTCTTTTTTTTACTTCTTTATTTTTGAGTGTTTGCTGCTTCTTCCTCCTCTCTCTCTCCTTTGCCTTCTCAATCTCAAGAACTTACTTAGGGGTTTCCTCCTCCAGAATGTCTCTGCTATGTCCCTCACCCCATGTGAATCATGTGTTCTTCTGCCTACTTGCACAATATTCCCTGACTTTTCTGTGACTCCAGTTGCAAAGCATTATGATTCTAGTTTAATTGTCTCTGGTTCTCATTAGATTAGACATTGTTGAGACCAGAAAATGTGCCTGTTTTCTCTTCACACCTAGGACCTACCATATGGTACATGATAGTTACCAAATTTAAAATATGTCAAATAGACTGATAAGAATGGACATTTGGGTTGGGAATTTAGCTCAAGTGGTAGAGTGCTTGCCTAGCAACCGCAAGGCCCTGAGTTTGATCCCCAGCACAGCATCCCCCCAAAAAGAATGGTCATTTGTTTATAAAGATGCCTGCATTAATTTTTCCCAGCCCTTTATACACCCCCCCCTTTGCAGTGTGACCTTGTTGCATCTTTTATTAAAAGGTGGTGTTTTTCTTGCACTCCCTGGATCTGGGTTTGGCCAATGGGTGAGTAGCAAATGTGGTGCAGGCAGAGGCTTGAAAAGTGCTTGTGCAAAAGGTATTACCGCTTTTTGGCTGTGTCTGTAAACCTGAGACCGGGAGGTGAACAAGTCTGAGCTAGCCCAGTGGAGAGTACTCACTCAGGAGCGCTAAGTTCCACCAGCAGCCTGCCTACGTCCAGCTGGCCAGCTGCCAGCCACGTGATGAGGCCATCACAGACTGTCCGCCTCACTTAAGACTCTAGATGACCACAGACACTTGAATGACTCCAGGAAAGACCAGCAGTAGAGTCCTTTAGGTGACACCACCCAAATTACCAACCCTCAGAGCCATGAGCAAGCCATGAAGTTTGGGGTGATTTGTAATGTAGCAACTGGGAACTGATTTTAGGAGTGACCGTTCTTTCACCAGTTTCTCTTCCTAGTTTGCTTTTAGTGGCTACATTTTGTCTTTGCCCGTTCAGATTTCATTTCACTTTCTTCTTAGAGCAGCAAATAGATATTTACTGATGGAAAAATTTTTTAGAAATAACATTTCTGAATCAAAAAGTAGTTGATGTTGTGATTATCTTTTCATGTGTGTGTTAGGGGGGCAGTCTTCTGGATATTGAACCCAGAGTCTTCACAGTAAGCCATAGCTCAGCCTCTTTATTTTTTGAGACAGGGTTTCCTTAAATTCAAGCCCAGGCTGGGCTTGAATTTGTGAATCTTTTGTCTCAGCCTCCCAGTGTACTGGTATTACAGGTGTGATTAGCTTTGAATCATCTACCCTCTTTTGGGTCATTTATGTGTTTTGGGCAGAAAGAAGCTCACCTGTAGTCCCAGGTGTTGGCCATGTTAATTCTGAATAAATCAAGCACCATAATCCCATCTCCCTCACCAAGACTGTAGAAAATCCCCTAAATTTGAACTAAACCAACCAGAGTCATAACTGACCTTGGCCCAACATCTTGTTGCCATGTGGGAAGTCATCCTGAGCCTTCAACGGCAGCAGAAGGAGATATAAAATCTAGAGAGTCAGCACCTGGCCCTACTGCAAAGTTGAAAATAAAGGAAAAGAAAGAGCCACACTAATACAGACCAAAAGGAAGCCATGGTAATAATTTTAACATCAAAGTAAACAAAACACATTAAATAAAAAATGCTGGGTATGGTCATGCACGCCTGTAGTCCCGGCTGCTTGTAGTCCCAGAACAGAATGCAACAATAGATCAAAGACTATGTAATAACCACTAACATATGTGTACCTAATTATGCTTCAAATTATGTAAAGTAGTAGCTGACAAAAATAGAATGAGAAATAGATAAATTAACCCACTTAGACACTTGTAATTAGGACTGAGGATGTAGGGCTGGGAGAGTAGTAGAGCGCTAACCTGGTGAGCCTGAGGCCTCTCTGTTCATTCCCCAACACTGCAAAGCAAACAAAAGACTTGTACCTCAAGCAGACAAGAATAAACTAGGAAACAGATGATTCGAATAACATGAACAATTCAAACTAGCATATATGTGCAAATAAATAAACACTTATGGATATATGTGTAAACCCTCAAAAAAAATCCCCTCAAAAGCATATAGCTTTTTGAGGGGAGTTGTGCTGGGGATTGAATTCAGAGCCTCACCTTTGCTAGGCAAGTGCTCTATTACTGAAATACTCTGCAGCTCTTTTTATTTTTTATTTTGAGACAGGGTCTTGATAAGTTTCCCAGGCTGGCCTCTGACGTGCAATCCTGCCTCAGCCTCCCAAGTGGCTGGGACTACAGGCATGTACTACCATTCTCAGCTGCTTTTTATACATTAGCAGAAAACAAGTGAGATAGGGATCTAGAAAAGATGGAGCAAACAGAGGAAACCCACAGGACAAGAAGAAAGGAAAGGATAAAGATAATGGATAAATAAGCAAAATAAATTATTGAGAGAGAAAGTCAGGTGTGGTGCTATAATCCCAGCATTTGGGAGGCTGAGGCAGGAGGATCAGCCATGAGTTCGAGGCCAGCCTGGGCTACATGGAGAGACTGTCTCAAAAGAAAAAAGAGAGAGAGAGATTAGTAAAATCCAAAGCTTTTTAAAAAATTAATATTATACAAACTTCTGTTTAGACCACTCAAGAGTGAAGATGCAGCCCTGGTTTCAATTCCTGGTATTGTCTTAAAAAATATAACAGTGATGATGCAAGTAAAACAAAATCATAAAAAGAAAAGTCAAATTCACCAACTAGCAGAGGTCCTTAGCTGCATATAAGATGGAAATCACACATGGGCCAGTTCTCCAGGTACTTTGTTATTGCTTACAATGGGCACTGTTATCTGTCCTTTTCTTCAGGGCCCCTGCGGGCCACCAAGATGTTACCAACTGGCTGAGGGTGCTTTTGCTCAATTTGTATAGAAATTATAAATTGGTAAAGTACAGCTCTTTTAGTGTTAAGAGCCCTGAGCTTTGAATACCTGTAGCTGGCAACTCTTAGTGACCTTTCTTGTTGCTTGGCACAAGCATCGACCTGCATCTACCTTGAGAATTCTTTTGGCCATCAGAGACGGCAGCTTCTGGCAGTTCTCCGTTCTCTGTCACTAACAGCTGGTGACCTTCAGTGTCCTAGCTGCTGGCAACTTTTAGCACAAACACCTTTGGTGTTACCAGCTCTTAGTGTGCCAGCTCATCTTGCTCTACTGGAGATAGAAATCATGAATAGGCAAAATTATGGCATCTGAAAGAGACTTTATTAGGATTTATGCCATAGTATATGCAACGGCAGTGCATGAACTGACCCGCTAAGGGTTTGGTGAGGTTGCTTATATGTAGGAAGAAAGATGAGCTATGCTTGCCTAGTGTCACCCTTTCTGTTTGAGTAGAGCAGGGGCATCTGGTGACCTGATCAAGGAGGGCCACAGGCAGGCAGAGCGAGCCAAAGGGGCTGCGAGGTGAAGTCACCCAAACAGAAGGTAGGTGGGGTCATCTGGGGTAAGATTCTCAGCAAAGCTCGCAGCAGCTAAAGCAAATGTCTCCTGAAGTGCTTGAGCAGGGTCTGACGCAGATGTGGCCAGCTGAAAGCCGTTTGGGACATCCACGAACTACAAAAGGAAAGTACCTCTTGGGGAGTTTCGGGTTCTTCTTTCCTGTCTCACAACACAAGAGATTTTTTCAAAAAAAAAAAAGAGAGATTTTAAAACAATAAAATAATATTATCAGTAAGTATATACTCATTAGCTCAGAAACTAGACAAAGCAGATACATTTCTGAGAAAATATAAAACAACAAAATGTTGTAAGAAAAAATTTGAAAACTTGAGTAGAATGAGTATTGTTAAAGAAAATGCAAAGTAGCTGGGCATGGTAGCGCACACCCATAATCCCAGCTACTTGGGAGGCTGAGGCAGGAGAATTGCAAATCAAAGGACACTTTGGGCATTTTAGAGTGACCCTATCTCAAAATCAAAAATTAAAAAAGAGCTGGAGGTATGGTTCTGTGGCAGACTGTTCCTGAGTTTGATCCCTAGTACTGCAACAAAACAAAACAAAATAAAAACAACCACCAAATTGCAATTATATTAGCAGAGAATTTTGAAAATACATCATATGTATAAGTGTGATACTGTAATAAGAGCGGATGCTTTTCGTTTGTTTGTTTGTTCTGTTTTTTGGTGCTGGGGATCGAACTCAGGACCTTGTGCTTGTTAGGGAAACACTCTAACCACTGGGCTGCATCCCCACCCCTAGAGCAGATGCTTTTTAAAAAAAACATGCAGTAAGTAAGAAGTATCTCTGTGACATTAAAAATAAACAAGTAGAACGGTTTGGAAGATAACGTTGAGGAACTCTCCTATGATGTGGAATAAGAAGGAGAAAGAGAGGGGTAAAGAAATTATTTTAAATTAGATAATAGGAATATTTGTTGGCGGGGAGAACAGAAAAATAGTTGCAAGGAAAGTACTAAAGAAATAATTTAAGGGGAAAAAAAGGACACCAAGATAAGATAATGTCCCAGGATTAGCTGAATGCAGAGCTATTCCTGTGGTCCTGAAATAGGAATAGCGTGTGGCTAAGGCTGGCTGGCAAGGGAACGTGGCCTGGGGGAATGGCCTGCACCTGATGTCACCCTGAGGCGTGATTTTCAAGCATGAGCCCTCACCTGGACTGCAGGAAGTTCTCGTGAGTTTCCACGAGGACTCCTTTTGATAAACAGTAGCAACACCTGAAGCAAGGGGGCCTTCTTCAATACCGCACACACCACTGGGAAGGAGCTCTTCCTTTTCTCTCCCATGGAAGATGATGACTGCAAACCCAGCACTGCTGCTATCATGCCCTTCTCGTGGTAACCCCTACCATCCCATTTAGGCCCAGTGCTCATTTTACTGTTTCTGTCATTATGCTCAATTTTATTGCTATGCCTAATTTTCTTTTTTTTTTCTTTTTTTTTTGTATTTTTAAATAAAACTTTGGAACTACTTTTTGTCCCCCTCATTCAATTCTTTGCTTGAGGAGGGAAAGAACCCAGCAATATCAGAACCCATCCAATAACAATCCCAGCTACACAGGAGGCTGAGGCAGGAAGATCACTTGAATCCAAAAATTAGAGGTTTGCCTGGGCAACATAGGGAGACCCCCTTCTCTTAAGAAGGGAAACTATTTTTTTTTTCAAAGTTAAAGGATGAATTTTTAAATTGAAAAGACCAGCTGGATATGGTGGCGCATGCCTGTGATCCCAGTGCTTGGTAAATTGAGGCTGGAGGATCACTGTGAGTTCAAGGCTAGCCTGGGCTACATGAGTTTACAGCCAGCCTGAACTACTTAGCGAGATCCTGTCTCAAACAAACAAACAAAAACTCAAATTGAGAAGAACTACCAATTGCCCAGCACAGTTATGGAGGATGAATTCACACCAAGCCAATCTTCATAAAATTTCAGAAAACTGGAGACAATAAAAATGTTAAGAGAAATAAAACAGCTGGTTGTGGTGGTGCATGCCTGTAATTCCAGCACTTGGTAGACTGAGGCAGGAGGATCACTGTGAGTTCGAGACCAGCCTGGGCTACATAGTGAGTTCAAGGCCAGCCCGAACCTACAGAGCGAGACCCTGTCTCAAAAAAGAAAAATAAAAAATAAAAAAGAAAGAAAACAGGTCACACATAAAGTCAGGAAACAGAATGACACTGGATTTCTCATTATAACCATTGGCAGCTCAAAGATGAGCCAAGCCTTCAAAATTCCAAGGAAAAAAATGATTTTCCATTGTAAAAGTCTAATCAAAATACAATCCAAGTGTGACAGGATAA
>PVJO010019786.1:0-33503 GCA_004026905.1 Hystrix cristata
TCAAGGCTCAGTTAAATCCTATCCCTTCCTCAAGGCTCAGTTAAATCCTATCCCTTCCTCAAGGCTCAGTTAAATTTCACCCTTTTCATAAGGTTTTCTCAAGGTGAAATTGTATGCTGGCTCTCATACTCAACCGGGAGTTTTAAAAATGCTTTCTGTGAGTAAGCAATTTAATAATGCTTTCTTGCTTTATGTATTTGGTATGTTTTGTTTCTAGTTAGATTATAAGCTACTTGAAGGCAAGCAGTTTATTTCTGTTTTCTTTTTATTACCTGGTTAATTTCATTTATTTTCTGTTTTTAAATTTTAATTCTTATTAGCACACGTTTGCAGTATGCAATATTTACATTCCTTGTGTGGAGCTGGTAAATATACACGACACATTTATTCTTTTTTATGCCCTTCCCCTTTTAACCTCCCCCCCTCCTTGTACCTCTCGATCCCCTCACCATGTCTAAAAGGTCCATCTCCTTGTTTCTTATTCTCTGTCTTTTCTTTTGCTCTTTATTTACACTCTAGGTTTCTCATATAAGAGAAGCCATGTGATATTTTACCTTGGGTGTCTAATTTATTTCACTTGACATTATGGTCTCAAGCTGCATCCATTTTCCTACAAATGACTCAACTTCACCCTTTTTTTTTTTTTATAGCAGAGCAGTCCTAGGCTCACCATATGAGTTGATGGAGATTATCATCTATTATAAAAGTTTTCTCACACATATAAATATTTATATAATAAATATAATCATTATAAGATGCAAACAGGTACTACTACTAAATAAATAAATAATACATAAATAAAATCAATGAATTAGGAATAACAAAAGTACAGTGAAAGTTATGGTTGTGTGCTTTGAATATTTTCAACATGGAACTAGTAGGAATAACAAATTTATCCAAGTTGTCTAACACAACCACATATAAATACTGATTGTGCAGGAATTATAATAAAACTAACAAAATGAAAAGACAAAAGAAGGAGATGGAAAGGTAGTTTTGCCTTCTAATGCTTACATTTGCATAGCAAGAACTCAATCAGAATTCTCTAAAGTGCAAAAAGAAAAAAATAAATGAAGATTCTGTTTTCACAAAAAAGTTTTCTCATCTTTTCTCACTATGACTGATGAGTCATTCTGGAAGTTATTATGCAAAACAGTTAGCTAAGTAACAGGAACTGAGTTTTTATTGATGACATATGTACTGAGGTTGTTGACAGAGTACTTTTTTCCCCAAACTTAGAGTGGCGATGTGTTGGTTTTCAGTTTATTATTAATTGTATTCCACCGAGAGGGGCTTGGGGGACTTTAGAGTTCCAGGGCTCTATCCATCTTGGTAATAATGCCATCATGCCCACCAGCACCTGGGGGAAGCCACAGAATGAATTTATTCATCGTATAACCATGTGCAAAATGACCAGCTTTCAGCTCTGCATGAGGATAGAATTTGCTCCATAAGAAGATTATTTGGTTACAATCTATAAAGCTTTCAAGAAGTTTCCAAGATTAAAAGTGATGCATAATCAAGTCAGGTCCAGTGAAAGGAAGTCTTTGCTCAGGGAGATAATGAGGTCGTCCCCAGCCGGGAAAAGATCCCCACGGCTCCTTGGCTTCCTGTGTCTGCCAAAGCATGTGTACACAGCAAAGCAAGGGGCGATTTCCTGGAAAGCAAGGGATGGAGGCTGGCGATAGAAAACCAGTGCAAGGAAAGCAACCACTTACATGGCTTTACATTTCAGCATGAAATATAAAGTTTCAAATACATGGAATTTGTCTTCTGAAAGGCAGTTCACCTGATTTGCAGTATTCACATTGTTCTTTTGCAAGGGTGGAGGACAGCGTGACCAGCAAATGATGCAGTTGCAGACAAAGTCAGCTTTCTGTTCGCAAAAGCAAAAAAATTTTGACTTTACGTAGTGAGAGTAGCACTGAGGTGCAGCTGCCCGGGAGTTGTGAACATCTATAGAATCCTCTTTTTGAAATAATTTTTATTGATTCATCCACAAGCAGAAATGTTATAATCTAATTTTGTACGAAGTGCTTTCATTACATAGTTGTGAAAATAGTCTGTGCGAATTTCCTATCTTTTCTGTGTTGTCTTTTTCAGCCAAACTGAACTACGACGGGTTCACTTGATAGAATCTCCACCCCAGAATCTCTGCCCCCTTCGTCTTTCTATCAGAGTCCCAGAGAACTGCAGTTTCTAGTTTCGGTCCAATCTTAAGTCGATTAAGACACGGCTAACCACATCCTTCTCTATGGCAGACAATTATGGGTCGAAGCACCTTTAAATTACATCAGTGTCCTGGCACATACTCGATTCTAGCTACCTGATAAACATCATCTAGGAGAGTCCTCTAAAGTACATGAATGTGGATTGAAATCCTGAGAGTTCAAATCACTCTTAAAATTCTAATGGTAACCTAAGAAAAACGTCAGGCCCTTTAACCTTTGTACTTGCTGAGAATTCAGTTTTAGTACATAGATGTGATTTTCAGGCTCTCACTGGGCATTTTTGTAACACTCACAGCTGAAGGCGTCTGCGTAGTGCTGCCCCACCCAGTCTGAGCGGAGGCTGGAGTCCAAGGGGCTGCTCTGGGGAGGGGCGTTTCCGGTTGTTGGCAATATGTGGCTATAAAGCACATCCGTGTACGGCTTGTGATCTGCATTTTGACTGCTAAGATTTTCAGACTTTTTCTCAAAAACTTTTGGTTATATCTTTGAAAGATCAGTCTGTAACTGATCATGTTTATTGGGAACTTAAATGAGTAAAAGAACAGCGTCGGATTAAATGCTTGTATTTTTTTGCTGAGCAAAAAGGCAAAAGCCTAACTTGAAAGTAAAGATGAAGTATTTGGATCCAAATAGTTTACTTATGGAAATGAGCTTTTAATATAAAATATTACTGAGAGTCATTTTATCAAATATTTTAATGAAATTATATAACCTATTTTTTGTGGTTATTCTGTAAAATACAGATGAATAGACGTGTCCTAGAAATCTGCTACTTTTTGACTTGCCTTTATCTTTTACCTTCCGAGGTTATTACTTCACATAATTCTAGTGGTGTCTTCTGTATTGTGTCTTCATCTCTGTTGTGGCTTGTGTCTAGATGTCCCCCCAAAGCCTCATGTGCTCATAGGTGGGGGCTTTTCAGAAGTGGCTGGATCTAGAGTGTGTGATGCTGCGGTGAACAGTGTGTGATAACTAAATTAGTCCACCGATTTGGGGCATAGTTCTGAGTGTGGATAATGGGAAGGACCACCGTGTGTGTTAGTGCTACTGGCCCTAAGGGTGTGTGGCCTGGATAGACTATAAGGGGCAGAAAGAAGGTCGCTATCGTTGCTTGCTGCTGCTGCTTTGCTACTTTGCTACTTTTGCTGCCTTCTGCCTGCCGTGAACTGTTTCCCCTCTGTGATGACCTCTGCCAGGCTGCCCTGCTTTGGAACCAGTTGATTATGGACTGAAACCTCCACCAACCATGACCTAAATAAGCCTTTTCTTCTTTAACTTTGGGTGCTGGGTATTTTGTCTCAGCAATGAGAAAAGTAACTTAGATATCTCCATGTGATATAGATCAGATCCACCAATCCGCCCCCAATCTTTCCAGCCACTTATTGCTCCAAGGGTTGGCACAGAATTTAAGAAAACTGTCAGGAATCCACTTTGGAGATTTGTGTTACTCTTGCAGTGCAGACACCTTGCCTCCTTGCCACTTCATTGGAATTTTCTGGAATGCTTCTCCACAGGAAGAAACTTCTGCAGATGCAGCCAACCCAGAAGAAAGCAGGCCCAATAAATCACGTTAGCCCGTCCACTATTCTTTGTTCTCCTTAAGACAATTTTAGGAGGGTTTTCAGCATTTGTAATCCAAAGAATTATAACTAATAATCCTTTCCCAAGTCATGCACAAGTGGTTACCTGACTTCTCCAAATGTACACAGCAAGTAGGCAGCAGCTCCAGGGTTGGAGCACAAATCTCTGTCACACCAGAACCCTGGTTATAAAGTCTATCAGATTATCTTGGGGTATCTTGGGACCGTTGTTTTAAAGATGTCCCTGGACTGTGATTCTAAAAGTGTAAAACCCATCCTTTTCCCAAGAAGTTTTTGTACGCCACCAAAATAACAAAAGGTGGTTGTAGGCAAACAGACTCTAGGACGCATCATTCGTTTTTGTTAAGCTAATCTCGGAGAATGTTTGGATTAACCTTGGTAAGTGAGAATATTTCACTTAGTTATTGCTATTGGTGTAGGTTTCACAGTATTTAAAAATTCTGATGTTTACCATTGAGCAAGTAAATGTCAATATGATCTAAAATCAACTGCTGAGAAATTCTGGAACTTGGTCTTCATTCTCTTCTAAGATAGGCCTCCTGATCTGCACTTTCGCAAAGCAAAGAGGGGCTGTTTTTCCTCTCTGGCCACCCTGGCCCCTCTTGTGTTTTGATGACCCAGCTAGCACGAGGTCTCTGCTTGGAGGCACAGATAGCAGAACTGTGGGAAGCCTGCTTCTTTGATGTCTGAGGCATTTCATAAGATCCTTCAGCTTGGTAAATATTCATGGGTCACTAGGCATCTTATCGTGGATTGAGATAAAACCAACTATAGTAGTTCTTTCCAACAAAGATATCTCAAAACCTGTTCTACAATTCTGTCAGATTAAGGTGTTGAAGGTATCGTCATGCTGAGATGGAAAATACAATTCTTGCAGAAAATAATCTTCATTTCTTCCTAAAATTCTAAGTTCTTAATAATAACTTAAGGGGACAACATAAGTATCACAGGTTTAATGGATACAATGGGAACATGTGAATAGAGATCTCACAAATGTTTAAATTCTTGTTTTATTTTTTGTAGCACTTTGTTTACTGAAAGGCAGAAAAGAAACTTTTAGTCCAAAGATTTGAAAAGTTAGCATTGAGCTGTTCAGCATTTATTAGGGCAGGCATTTTACACTCAACTTATCTAAGTTCCAGGCCAGAGGCTGAGTTAATGTCTTATCAAAATTATTTTAAAGCTGGCTTGTTTTGCCTGCTGCTCAATTATGTAATTTTTAAAATAAAAATGCCTCATCTCTGTTGTGAGAAAATCTAGTGTTTGGGCATCGCAATAAATTAGCAAAAATATCTAGCTTAGTATCAATTTTGAAAGACTTTTAAACATAATTATAGATTACAAAATGCAATTGTAAAGTTAAACCTGGTAGACTGAACATGGATTACCCTGTCCTTTCTTTGGAAACTGTAAAAAAAACCCAAAACCCAAAAAACAATAGAGGTATTTTTAAGGTCAGGGATAAACAAGTATAAACCCTGGCCCCTCTTGTGTTTTGATGACCCTGCTAGGAGGAGGTATTTTTAAGATTATAAGTAAACAAGTACAAAGAAATTGGAAGAGGGGTGTCAATGCTGAAAAGACGTGGAGCTGGACACTGGAAGACAGAAGAGTAGTGACTAAGTCCTAAGAGTCTTTCAGACAGGACAAGCAGCAAGGTAGCCAATGATTTACCTCCTGGGACCTCTGCCAGGCTGGAGAGTTGCGTTACTAGATTCTGCAGACAGTGGAGAGGAAGGGAACTCAAAACGAGAGTTTTGGTGACAGCCTTTTAAGGACTTCAGGCCGTCAGTTAACTCTGTCCTCTTGTTGGGGCAGCTCTGTGGTCCTCCTACCCAGTGCCAACAGGCCAGTCTCTGTGGAGGGTCCCTGCCCTCTTTCTGTCCCAGCGCACACCGAGAACAGAACACCCACAAACACATCAGTGTTCCACAGAGACTCCTGAATACACATGTTTATTGTGGCGTAATACCGATGGCCGAGGTATGAGCCAGGCTTGGCGCCTATCAACAGATGACTAGATACAGAGAGTGAAATGTTTACACAGTGGAGTGTTACTCAGCCACAGAAAGAATGGCATTTTGTCATTTGCAGAATAATGGATGGACCTGGAGATCATCATGCTGAGTGAAATGAATCAGACTTGGAAAAACAAATATCATGTGTTTTCCCTAATATGTGGATTCTAAAAATGATGACAAGAAAGTAGAAGGGAGACCATTTTGGGGCAAGAGGAAGGGAAGAAGTAGGAGAAAGAGAGAGTGTAAAGGGATGTAATAGGGGGCATGAATGAGATCAAAACGCATGATACACATTGAACCTCCCTTAAAATATGTGAAACTAGGTGGGGGGTGGGACAAAGGGAGTCACAGGCGGAGGTGATTGAAGTATGCTATGAGCATAGATAGATCTGCCAAAATGAAATCTACTACTCTGTTTAATCAATACACATCAGTAAAAATGTAAAAAAAGAAAGAATGAAAACTTACGTTCTCCATGTTGACTCTCAAGCCCAGCTAGCTGTTAGAGTTGGACTCCTTGAGCAGGAGATGGAAGGACTTGTCTGAGTGAAGTCTGAGTAATCCCCCAAATAAAGACATGGCCGTCCTTGATGGACGAACAGAGGCAGATGGCGACAGGGAATTCTGCGCAATATGCATCTGCCTCCACCACACGTGGATCTTCTAACCAGCTGTTGATGGCTCAGCCACAAAATTGCACAGTCAAGAATCACCAAGTATTTAGAAAGGCTCCAACATGAACGACATAATCAGAATACACAAAAAAATAAAAATAAACACAAAATGTTTGGAGGAAAAAGTGACTATGGAACAAGCAGAAAAACAATAACCCAAAGCCAGCTATTGTTGACATACTTAGAAATAAGAAACTATATTGTGTCCATAAATTGAAAAGAGAATGCAAATAAAATACCAGAAACACTCTATGGAATATGAAAGAATCCTTGGAAGTATTTTTTAAAAATGTAAAGGAATAGAAATCAGATGTTCAGTAGATTTGGAAAGGCAGAAAATTTCTTCCAGAAAATAGTAAAAATACAAAAAAAAAAAAAAAAAGGAAAGAAAAGACTAGAACACCAACATAGAAAGTTCAGCATTTAAGAAGCTTTGGGTAAGCAAACCAAAAGATGGGAAAAGATCACAGAAGAAAGAGATCAGTGAAATTGTTACTACTGAAAATTTAAGTTTCTATATTCAAAAATACCTGTGCATCTGTCATAAGAAATTGAGGGATGGAAACCCCTGATCCAGAAATATTATTTTGAAATTTCACAACATTAAGGTAAAAGAAAACAAACTAAAAGCTACTTAAAAAAAAAATCTGTCGGAAAAATGGTTTTTAGTTTAGAAAACTACATTCGTCCAAACTGGCACTCAAGTTTGGGAATAGATTAAGTTTTCCTGAATGGTGAGGTCTCAAAACTTTCAGGACCCGTGCTTTCTTTCTTGGGATGTAAGTAAAGTCTGTGTTTAAGAACGAAACCCAGAAAGGGACTCGGATCCGGGAAAGACATTCAACTGCAGACAGAACCAAAAGGGCGCCCTGGAACCAGTCTTTGCTAAGGCACATCAGCAGACTCTTGGGGAAACTATTTCTAGAAACCATGTTTGAATATCTAATATGAACAAATTAGTTTAGAGGAGATTTAAGTAATGGGTGGGAGAGCAGTTTAAGAATCGATTAATCAACTATTAGGAAAATGCAAACCGAAATAATGATGTTTGCAAAGAGTGGGGACAACTGAAGGAGCAACACAGGAAAAAAATTGCAAGATACTAGAACTGAAAAATGAATATTGATCCAATAAAATTATGATTTGATTATATTGGGGAAATATGGGTTGCTGTTATTGGAGCCTCCTGTTCATAGTGGAAAATCAACAATATCTAAAACTCAAAGGTTAAGAGAGCAACTGAAGTAAGTTACTCAAATTAATCAGCATTAACAGAAAACGTACAAAAAGCCTTGAGAGTGACTTATAGAAAATGGAAAGTTGTGAGAACTAAGAATCTTGCTATTTTATAAAAATAAGCGGTATTTACTCTAAACTGTTCCTGTAAAACTTTTATGAAACAGCTGAGGAAAAAGTAAAAATCAAGGCAGTACATAGTTCAAAACGTTTTCAAAGGGTCCCCACATTTTGGAAATGTGACACTCTTGGACCCCTCACGGGTCTGTGCTCAAGGTGTGGCTATTACTAATTTTCTGTGTGTGCGTGCGTGCAGGTAGACACAGACATAGACCTTGTTCCTTTTACTTATGAAAACAACGCCACTGTGAGCATGTTTAATCATACAATTTGATCCTTAAATCTTCACATATATGTACATAGACATGCTCACTCACATCTTGTACGTATATCCAGCTAGCTGTCTTGGGTGTGAAGGAATGAAGGTCTCCAGAGGAAAGTTACAGAGACACTTTCAAAATTACAGCAGAGGACCCCCTGGCTGTGGGAGGCATACACACTCATTGCGTGCCGTGCAGCTCGCACACCCCTCTCTCTGACAAGCCCTCCTGACCCATTTCCTGGGAGTGCAGCGGCCTGCGCTTCTCTAGTCTTTCCTTACCTTCTGACACGTGTCACAAGGGACATTCTGTTTTGTCTCTTCCTATGGCCCGTGATATCTTCTTAGTTCTACATCTCACAAGCTCAGTTCCTTGGAGACAGATTGCCTAATTTTGTTGTCGTTCCAAGCCCAAAACTGGCTGGGGCCTGGTCCCCATTTCTGTGGCCAGGGCTGAGGGAGGGTTCTGTTGAACAACTTGACTCTTATAGGTATCCGTGTGCATGACGGAGGGGTGCTGTTTCTGTAGGAACATTCTCCCGAAGTGTTTTCTGCCCCAGTGCTTATTGCTACTCCTTTGGGAAGGAGGCTGAATAATTACTGGTGAATCAATGCTGCATTAAGAACTGCTGGAGGGGCTGGAGATTTAGCTCAGTGGTTAGAGTGCTTTGCCTAGCAAGCCAAAGGCCCTGAGTTCGGTCCCCGGCACCACATACACAAACAAAGAGAACCCCTAGAATAGATATCTAAAAATTGATAAAGAAATTGGCCCCTTACATCTGTCTCCTCATTTCTTTTTCTTTTCTTCTTCTTCTTTTTTTTTTTTTTTTTTTTAGGTGCCCAGGATATTGAACTCAGGGCTTTGTGTTTGCCAGGCAAGCACTCTAACCACTGAGCTAAGTCCCCAGCCCAGCCCCTTACATCTGGAAGCAATGCAACTCTGCCAATGAACTTGCTTCCTTGTTAGGTTTAATGAATATCACACAACATTTTAAACAATTGTTTTCCATTTTGTCATATGCAAATTTAGGAGCCAAAATAATATAACTATTCGCTATTTTTACTAATAAAATTAATCCAAGCATTGTAATCTTCAAATATATACCGTTAAGTATTCAATTCTGCAGAAACTCCAGTGAAATGTTAAGATCATTCTGGAAAAAATGGATGCTACCAGAATCTGTTCACCAGAGAAGGGAATATGACTGTAAGGAAACGGAAGACAATGAGGGAAATGTACTGTTTACCAGCTTCATGTAGCAATGCAAGTGTCCAGCACAAGTCATTGAATCAGGTATTTTCACTGCACACGCTGTAACTGAGCGGTGAAGTATAACAAGAGCTTTGAGAAAATCTATAAGAGTTTTAGATGATAACTAGAACTATTGACCCCCCCACACAAGCCCGTTTGAGAGTATTCTCCTCTGTAAGAACTGACTCAGGCGAGTAACCATACTCAAATTTATCTTCATTTCAAGATTCAACCTTTAGACAGAAACTGTTTTTTTCTTTCTTAACATATACCTGTTTACTTATACTTAGTTCTGGGCAGAAAAGAACAGCACGGGAAATATCCTATTTTAAACATCACAATTTTCTTTTAAAAAAATTATACTTTCTGAGGAAAGTTACATTCTTTTACCTGATTCCTTAGTAATTAATGAACTAATCTTCAGATCATCTTCTACATAAACAGGTATCTGATTGTTTATGTATTCAGAGTAGATATTTCTAATTTAAAATACAGAATCTAATCATCCTGTTTTTCTTGCTTTGCAAGCCTTGCTCTCTGAGCTAACCATTCATCACTGGCCTTTAAATTGCTACAGGCAAGCAGAAAAGGATTTCCTTCTTTACATTTTCTTGGTGTATTTTTGCAGAAAAGAAAATTAATAGATGTGTAAAAACTTCCCTGAGAGCTTTTGCGGCCACGGCCATTTAGAGATGTTAATGAATTGGTTAGAAAAAGACATGGAAGAAAAGAAACAAGAAATCTGCTGTTGTGCTTTTAAAATATTTCCATGATGAGCAGGGAAAAAATTAAAGTTTAGGCTGCCAAACGGAGAACTTTAAAACACACAGCTGTGCAGAGACCAATACACTAATGTATATCATCCCATTTACATGATTGTTGGATGATGCAGGCTGCACAGACATATGAAATTTAATTCTTTATTGAAACAATAAGTTTAAGTTGCAGTGAAACCCTGTTTCTACAAATCAGCTGAATCTAGAAAGGTCTGCTAATATAATGGAAATAGGAAGCATTGTGCACCTCTGTGTGGACTTTTGGCAAGAGTGTACATTGATGGGACACCATTGAGGGCAACTTGAAATTACTTACTCAAACTAAAAGCTGGCCTACAATTCTACTTGTAAAATTGTACCATACAGAAAATGTATCCATATTTATGGGAAAAAGAGTAATTATTGTGCTTTTTGTTTTTTGCAGGTAAAGTAATAAAATAGAGAATGTCTTAAATGTCTTAGAAATAGGCCACATTTAAAAAATTATATTTGTGGTACATTTTAGATATACATAATATAACATTCATCATAGGGAATTTGTACCTAAATTTGTATAAGTTGCTGCTTCCTTTTTTTCCCATTCTCCTCCCCTCCCTTCAACCCCTCTTCCCCTCCTTATTTATAAAAGCTTTGTTTTCATTTTTTCCTTCTATTCTCTCTTTTTTTCTTGTGCCTCCCTTCCTTTCCCCTCCTTCCTCCCTGTTCCCCTTCCCATTTGAGCAATTTCTTCCTTTTCCCCAATAGCCACTGGTTTAATAGACTGCTGAATAATTAAATCGTGGTAAATTTATGATACGGAAAAGTCTGTGCTATATGCAAGAGGTATTATCAAATTGGAAGAGTGTGTAAAGATGGAACGTCACTTTTGGTGGGTTTTTCTCCTTATTTTTAAGGCTTTATAGAATGTTTTAGGGAGTCTACATAGAAAGCTGGTTACAGAAGTCGGGAAGGTTGGGAAGCTTGAGGAAGAATTGGGTGATTTATTTTCACACAACTTAGATGTAACAGGACAACACGGTAAGCCCCGTCTAGTGGGCTCATGTTCCCACTGCTGACTGAACTCTTCCCTGTCATGAAGAGCCCCGCGTTTCCAACAGCAAGCTCTGGAGCTGAGCCAGAATGGGGCAGCAATAGGGAAGGGACAGACCGTGTGACACAGGCCACATTAGGGAGAGAATTACCTTACACCTCATGGGCACCTGCGGTGTGCCAGGAGCCAGATAAACGTTTCACCTTCGCGAACTTGCCTCAGCCTCAGAGCTGTCCTGGCAAATAGATACTGTTATCATCTTCATTTTACAGCCAGGGACGCCTGAGACGCAGAGGCTGAGGAAGCTGAGCACAAAGCCAGCGCCTGCCGGCACCATCCTCGGCGAAGCAGAGACCGTCCTCTGGCCTCTGAGTACCATCCTGCCCTTGAGGACCACCCGCATCCCTAGTACCTTAAAATGCGCAAACGTTTCCCTCTCTGCTCATTCTTCAAAAGGAGGCCTATTTTGGCTCATTATGTGGGGCTGCAAATCTTTTCCAAGACTGTGTGGGAGCTATTAGAACTATCTACTTCTTCAGAAATTAAAAGGCAAAAAGGAAAAACAAAAGTGTGAGCGAGCAGGAGATATGCCAGGCAAACGCCGAGTGAAGGACAGCGGGCGGTCAAGCTTAGGATCAGAAAACTCAGGGCAGAATCATGTTGGAGGAAGGCTTTTAAAAAGAGCGAGGAAATATTAACTTTTCACAGCAAAAATATTACAGTCATGAATGTTGAATCATCAAATAAAATATAAGAAATGTATACAAGCAGAGATATTAACAATACAGAAAGAAAAGGACAAAATTATAGTCACGGTGGCAGAAACACCTGGGAAGCAGGTTCGCTGCACATTCCTTACCAACTTGTCCGCGTCTGCTGAGACAGCACACTCCTCCCACGAGGTGTACAAAGCAAGTTTTTTCCTTCAGAAAGGCAGCAAGCAGTGATGATGCCCAGGACTCTTCATGTGCTTGCCCCCGAGGCTCAGGCGAGCTGCCCAGGTAGATGCAATCTTGTGCCCCATCTTCCAGTTGCATGGCGGCTGACGGCCCCTCAGAATGGTGGCGCAGGGTAACATGGCAGCCCGGGTTAAAGCGTCAAAGGGCGTCTTATTTGTAGAGGGGGAGCTACGCTCGCTGATTCCTCCGAATCTCGGGATGTGGCACTGCTTGTATATCCCACAGGTATTCTTGAGAACTAAAATTGAGGAAGGAGAATTGAATCAGTCCAAGGCCACCCAATGAACTATCCTGCAATGTCTCCATCTGTCTCTGTCGACTGATGACAACAATGATGGTGATGGCAAGAAAAACAAAGGAATACGTTAAGAAAGTAAAAGGAACGCCTGGCTTATGTTGGTTTATAACTGCATCTAGTAAAATTACAATGTGCGTTGATAAAACTTTTAGTGGTCTTGGTGTTTTAATGCTAACGTACCTGAGTGGGGTTACCTCCTCTATACACTTTCTCCATGATAGAATGAGCCCATTTATAAGGTCAAAAGAGATATGAGAAGGAAAGGGAATGGCAGCATTAGCTGGAGACAGCTGAAGGTGAAGGACCTTGGGAGGAAAAGGCCCGGACCTCAGGACCCGGGAACCCTCATCTGGGAGGTCCTATTACGTGCTTCCTTGAGAGTCAACACTCAGCGTGGCATTTGGAGATGCCAGCTCTGAAGCTTCGCTAACTGGGCTTAAATATCAGTACGAGCAGTGGACGTGACATTGCACAAGTTACTAAATCTCTCCAGCTTTTGGTTTCTTTTTTTATAAGAGGGAGATTATAATAAAATCTGCCTCACATGGTCATTGTACAAGTTAAAATCATACCAGTTCTCCATACTGTATGTAATCAGTATTTTAAGAAAGTTAGCTGTTACTAGTTGTGTTAGTTAGATTTAATGAGGCAACAGTCATAAGAGTGCAGATTTAATAGGGGAGATTTACAGATTGCAATATTTACCCAGAAGCCAAATGCAGAAGGTGCCGAATGTCCATCTAGGCACTGGAGACCCAAAAGATCCAATTGAGGGCTGGGAGCCCATAGCACTGTCCCACGTACGTCCATGTCTGCACATGATGGCTGGAGCCAGGATACGATGCTCGCAGCAGAGATGACAGCCAGAGCTCCTCCGAAGCAACAGCAGCCATCCTCGATGACAGCAAGGCCCCAAGCTCCTTCCTTGATGAGAACAGCTGAGTTCCTTTCAGGAGAACCAGCCACAGCAGAGCTTCTCCTGGGAAACAGCCCGCCAACTAGCTACGGCTCCCACTCTGCCTTATGTTGCATCAGCAACAACCCTCAGGTGGATCTCGTACGCCCAGCATCACACCAACTCAGTCCAGCTGGGCGTTCTGGCGCAAGTTGACCACATTAGGTCCACCACACTAGTTTTTTACTTGCTAACATTATAGTTCTCTAAATTCTTCAATAAATAAGTTTGCATAGATTAAAAAAAAAAAAGAATTGTGCTTGGATGGAAGTAATAGCACTCTTAGGAAGGCAGAAAAAGGGCCACCACTGTGCAAGTAACTGGAGGAGGTATACCTGAGACACTGGATCTCAGAGACAGGAAGTTGTACTTATGTCTCTTCCATCCGGACGCTGGACAAGGAAGAGCAGATTTTTCTTTGACAACATCCTCTTAGAAGAAGCACTCAATGAACTCATTAGGGGACATGACAACACACAGAGGGGAACCAGGAGGCATCGAGGAAAAGATCCCACGTTTTGTTGACTGATACAAGGCTCCCTTTAGTGAATTATCTGATTCTGTCCTTATGTCCATCTTAAAGTTTGGTTTATGGGTTTGCAGAATCCTCTTATATGTATTTTGACATTAACTCTTTTATGCCTTCAAATATTTTCCAGGGTCTTTTTTTTTTTTTTTTTTTTTTGTGGTGCCGGGGATCAACCAGAGTCCTTTTTTTAAAAAAAAAGAAAATTGTGTTGTTTTACTGAGGAGGGTTATATTTTTATTTGGTATGTAAAAGTTTCACATTATCTCTTTTATTGCTTCTGAGTCCCTTTTGATTATGCAAAAGTCAACAATTCCTAGATGTGTTTATTTCCTCCAAAATTAGAATTTCTAGTGTATATCCAGTTGCTCAAGTTCCTATCTTTTAGGTGTTTAAATTATTATTTTGGTCCTGGTTTACCCTCCTGCATCCATTCCTTACATTAACTTTGCCACTAATCCCCCTTCAGGGCTTAAACTGGGGTGTTCGCAGCGACCCTTTTCTTCCTGGAGCCGCTAGATTTCTGTTCTTCACAACCGCCCGGCTGTGCCTACAGCTGTCTTCCTTCTACAATCTGCAATGTATCCCGACACGCATTTCCTGAAACTGGCCAGCAGGGAAGAAACAACCATGCTTTAGTCAATAACAAGACAGAAGATTTTTATTTCTGTACCAGATTTTACTTCTCCTTATTACTATTTATAATTTCAAAATGTGCACTACCTGAGCTGCTTAGGAGCAAACATAAACGCACGTGAACGTGCCCTTTCCTCACTCTCCTCCGTGGGGCCTCGGCCACGACCGGCCCTCACTAGTCCATGTCCCTCCGCTGCTCCACACCCTGGCTGGGGTTTCTCTGCTGCCCACCGCCCTGACCGTTCATCCTGCCGGGGCTTGAGACGCTCTGGCTCGGAGGGCGAGAAAGTGTTTCCCTGCTTTGTGTTAAATTCTCGGTGGAGTTCAAACACTGAGATTTTTGGTGCAAGGAGTCACTGAGTTCAGTGAACATCTTTACTTGAATTCTTCAAAAGCCAGATTCTGTGGAAAGAATTTAGGAGCAGCTGGTTAGTTTTTGACAGGAAGCACAAATGAATTAATGGAGAGAGAGAGAGAGACAGAGAGAGAGAGAGAGAGAGAGAGACAGAGAGAGAGAGAGAGAGAACAATAAAGGTGGACTAGTAATCTGGGTATACAGAAGAACAGAGGCTCTCTGAAATACTGAGTAGAACACACCTCAGAATTGTCTAGGCATCTAGGGAGCTTGGGTGTTTATCCACTGATTCTTACATCTCATTTTTTTTGGTGGGGGGTGGTGCTGGGAGTCAAACTCAGGGCCTTGCAGTTGCTAGGCAAGTGCTCTACCACTTGAGCTAAATCCCCAGCTCCATGTCTCATTTTTTTTTAACAGAAAAAATATTAATTTGAAAGTTAGAGAGAGATAGGCAGGTCTCCAGTTTAAGCAGCTGGGCAGAGCACGCTCTGATACAAGGGCGGGTGGTCAACTTCCATGGATTACCTGGCGGGCTGGGGACTGTGCATCACCGCCCCGGGGTTGGTGTCATGGCTCTGGAATCTTGGGCTGGAAAAGTGGCCTCCTTTTCCAGGAAAGGACTATCTTGGTCTGTGGTGGTCATGGTCAGGTGGGCCTCTGCCTTTCCAGAATACAGGTGATCACAGGTTAAAGGCAATGGATATCAACTTCCAGACAGAGTTAAATGTTATTAGAAATCCCCCACCCTAATGTTCTCAATCTGTTAAAAAAATTTTTATTTTTATTAGTCCGTGTTCGCAGAACATAATGAGCACATTCATCCTGAGGTGTTGGTATATGTAGAACACATCTTCATTCTGAAGAGGTCCCTAGGGCTATTAAGTCTGCAGCATTTCCAGGCTACCTCGTACCACTAAGAGCTTTCTCCAACTCAAGAGGAAACCCAGGAGTGCTAACTAGAGACACCCAGGCTTGAGGGCAAAGTCCGCCATGACTGTCCGTGAATGGGTCAGGTTATGGACAGCACTTGCCAAGAGAAACTGGAGTTTCATTTTACACTGAAGATCCCCTTGCGCCAACATCGGTTTCTTCCGAACCAACGTGAATGCTGCTGTCTTTCTCTGGAAAGCATTTGTCATCACACACTGTCAACCCACCTCCTCTTCCCCTTCAATACATTGTCTACTTCTCCAGCTTTCCTTGAATACTTGCTTATGTTCTTAGTCCCACAAATGGGTGGTTCTTCAGTTATTTGCCAGATGGCCTGTTAGGCTCCCATCAACAGGTCTCCCAGTAGTTCCCAAGCTGTGGCCACAACGACTTTGAACTCTCACCTGTGATACAGTCGCACTGAAGCTGAAAATTACTACACAATCGAAATAAAATTTTAATTTGTACCTCTGTTTCTTTTCCTGACCTCTGTCAACGGGCGTTTAACTTATTCTGTATAAGGTACTGCAGATTTACTTGCACACAGTTCTTGCCAGGTTTCCTTAGGTCTCCTTAGCAACTGACTTCTTCAATTTAAGCTTCCGGCACACACTTAAAGTGATAGTATTCCCCTCAGAAAGGCAGAATATTAATTGGTTGTGTCGTGAATAGAATACAAAATAATTGTCTCTTTTTCTTTGTTATATTCAGTCATCTCCAATTATTTACTTGCAATGATTTTGGAAGAAATATCCCAAAGAACTTTGACTTTGGCCAAGTGACATTACGTTGGAACCGTTCAAAGGGTGGAAGAGAACAAGCGGGATGCAGGTGATGACCAAAGTCTTCCTTTTTCTGCTGAACTGTGTTGAAGCTCCAGGGAACTGGGCCAGTCGCTCTCTGTTGCGTTTCCCTTCATTTTAATGCGGAAGTATGAGTGGGCTGAGGGACTCCAGGAAGCAAACCTGGAGGGGCAAGATAATTTGCTCTTGGCAAAACAGGAAGTGGAGTCACTCGGCAGAGGGACCGTGCATCGGACTTGGCAGACCTCGGCGGAGACTGACAGGACGGGAGACTGACTTGCACTGGGCTCCAGCGCCCAGTGAGCTGTGCATTCGAAGGTGCCCTCATAGGGGACAAATATTTGTTGCTTGGGTTGGGTTAGTTCTCATCCTTTTGGGCAGGAGTGACAGTCACTGTCCGATTGGTGTTTCACTGAAGACTTAGTTTAGTGCTTTATCCACAGTGTACTTAATAAATTCCGAATGATGTATTGCATGGCATCTCAGATGCTTCTTCATGCTCTTCCCTGTACATTGGGGGCATATGATCAGTGGGTGGAGAAATTCAGAATTCATCTGCATCTGAAGCTGTAGAATTGAGGGAGGACCAGACATCAGCCTGTCTTCATTTCTCCCCAGCTCACTCCCTGTGTCTTCATCTCTGCGTCTTTCTGCTTCCGTCTCACACACGTGTGCTTAAGCATGTGTTTACACAAGCACACATACACACGTACTCTCTTCTGATTCTCTTGCTCCCCATATGGACATGCCCTACCTCTAAGATTGGCCTTGCTAGCCTCACTCCTTCGAAACTCATGAGAGAGGTGGAGGAGCAGAGCCTAAGAAATAGCTTAGGTGTTGACAGCAAACACGCATGACTTTGAATATGAGTTCTGCCATTGATCATGTGGGTTGTAAATTATGAAACAAAACATTTTTGAGCCTTTGTTCCCTGAGATTCTGTGTATTTTGCAGCCCTCACCATGAGAAAATGCTACCTCCCTTCCCAGGCCTAGGTGGCCCATGGTGTCCCTCCCTGCCTTACACCAATGATGTCACATTTGGTCAATTGATGTAGTTTAGCCAATGTGATGCGTGTGTGTGAAGATTTAAGAGCCACACTGTAGTTCTTTATCAGGCTTTTCCTCTATTATAAAGTTGATAAGCTTCTGAAAAGGGTTTTTCCTTCAACCTTAATCACAGAAAAGAGGCACTTTTCTGTTCAGACACGGTTGACCTACAAGGTAAGCTCATAATACGAGCAACAAGTAAATACTGGTACCGACCTCTGCGACCATACTGTACTTCAGCCTAAGGTGATGTGCATATTTCCCAATCTTCTGATGGGACTAATGACTCCATTTTGCCAAGGTAGTGTCAAGACAAAGTAAGATAATCTCTACAAAATGTCAACAATGTGGAGTCCGGCACGTGGTAGTTTCAAAATGTGGGGGACAGTGTAACAGATGGATTTCTAGAGTCCTTACATTTTTTGTAGTCCTGGAGATTGAACAGAGGGCTTTGGCCCTGAAGTACATCCCCAGCCCTTTTGATTTTTTTTTTTTTTAATTTTTATTTTAAACCAGGGTCTCACTAAGTAGCTAAATCATCCAGTCTAGGCCTGGAGACTGTACTCTTTGCCTTTTTTTTTTTTATTTTAAACCAAGAACGTGTATTGGTACATTCTACATACAATGGTCACATTCATTACATTTATTCTGTACCTATACATGATACATCTTGGTTCTCCCCCCTCTCCCCTGCCCCTCCCCTCTGCTCCCTCCCTCCCTATTTACAGCAGGTTCATTCATCATTTTCCATATTTTCCCTTTCTGCCTTCTTATTTTTAAAGATGCTTTGGACTAAGGGAGACAACTTCTTTCTCAAGTAACTTTTTTCTTCCCTTCTAAAAAAAAAACAGTTTATTTATTCAAGCTACAGTTCTAGTTTTGCCTCCTCTTTAAAGCTTTAGACAGTCCTCTGCTTCTCTGTGAAGTCGCTGGCCTCTGATAGCCGTAACAACACCAAGCTATCGATATTACATTCTGACTTTCTTCTGCACTCTGTAACCTGTAGGGTAGAAGTTGATTTTTGTACTCAAGCAACCAACAAGCAATGGCATAGGTAGAAATTTTAGCAGAGTCTCATATACAAATAGTTTAAAATTTGCCAAGAATCACAACAAGATTTGATAGGATTCTATGACCTGAAAGACGATGAACACATCTAGGAGATGCTGTCTGCTTGTGAGTTTTCTCCATCTCTTTTTTGTGGGGGGAGGTGCTGGGGATTGAACTCAGGACCTTGCACTTGCTAGGCAAGCGCTCTACCACTGAGCTACATCCCCAGCACCTCCATCTCAGCTGTAAGGAACAAATTTTACACTCAAGAAAATGGTCTCAGAGTTCTTCAGTCTTCTCACTCTGTCATTACTGGCTTTAAGAGGCTGGTTTGAATGACATTGGCCAAGTGCACGCCATTTTCTTTGGTTATTTTTAGTGTCTCTCAGCAGTTCTGTTTGCTCTGCAGAAGAACATCTGTGTTGTGTGTATAATACTTAGTGTGTTATAGATTAGTGGCAAGTTGATGGGTTTTCTGAGGTAATTTTACACAGAATTATTGAGGTAAAATGGACATGTGATAATCTATACAATTAGAGAAGTTTTCATATATGTCTACACCTGTGGAGCTACCATACAATAAAAATCGTGACCACGTCCTCTACACTCAGGTTTCCTGTGTTCATTGTTTCCAACCTCTTTAATAAACCCCTCTCCTCCCCATCCCCAGACAACCACAGGTCTATTTTCAGCACAGTAAATTAGTCTGCATTTTCTGAAGTTTTATATAAATGGAATCATGTAGTGTGCACTCTAGCTCGACTTTTTCATTCAGCGTAGTTATTTTGAGATGAACATTTGAGTTGTTCTCAGTTGTCAGCTGTTAGGAATAAAGCTTCTTTGACTGTTCATGTAGATGTCTTTGTGTGGGCATATGTTTTTATTTAACTTGGGTAAATACCCACGAGTGGAATGGCTAGGTCATATTATAAATTTATGCTTCACTTTATTTTTGTAAGTGGTGGATCATTATACACACACCAGCAGTGGTCGGGAGTGGCAGCTCCTTCACATGCTTGCCAACGCCAGCATGGTCAGGCGTCCTAATTATAGCCGTTCTGTTAGGTATGCGCCTCACGGTGATGCTCATTTGGATGACTCTGGTAACGGAGAGTGTCCAATGCCTTTTCATATATTCATTTGCTTTCTATAAATCTCCTTTGGAGAAGAATCTGTTCAAATTTTTCTCATCTTTTTTTTTTTTTTTTTTACAGGGCTGTTTTCTTAAAATTGCATTTTGGTGTCCCTTGTCCACCTTTAATATGCCTTTTATAAAAAGTATGTGTTGTAAATAAATTTTTCGGTTCGTGGCTTTTCATCCCCTTAAAAATAACCTTTGGGCAGCAGAAGATTTTAATTTTGTTAAAGTCTGCTTTGTCAAATTTATATGGGTATACATGTGTTATCTAAGAAATTATCACTTACCCTCCAATCATACAAGTCTTTTCTCTATTTTCTTCTAGAATTTTGATAGTTTTAGATTTTAGAGAAAAGTTATGTTTATGATCCCTTTGAGGTAATTTCTCTTGTAGTATGAATTACAGATCACAGTTCAAACTTTTGCATGGGGACATACAATTGGTCTAGCCACTATCAATTGAAAAGCTCTCCTTTTTCCATTTTTGCCAATTTACTGAAAATCTGTTGTCCATGTGTGCATCTGTTTATTTCTAGACTATCAAAGTTATTTTGGCTTTTGTAGGTTCTTTGCATTTCATATGGGCTTCAGAGACAGCTCGTCAGTTTTATTAAAACTGCTGGGATTTTGATTAAGATTGCATCTGCCAATCAATTTGAGAGGAACAGCATCTTAAGAATACTGAGTATTGTTTGTACCCATGAATGAGATACTGTATATCTTTCCATTTATTTAGGTCTTTTCTAATTTTTCCTACTAATGTTTTATAGCTTGCACTGTATATGTTCTTTACATCTGTTTCTTATTGTAAATGCTATTATTTTTTCAAAATGTTGGTAATCAATGCCTTTCAGTACTATATATAAATAAAATTTGTTTTCCAATACTATATTTTCCCTTTTCAACTGGATAATCTTACTTATTAACTCTAGTTGCTTTTGAGTAGATTTCATCATATTTTACACATACGTGATTATTCTACCCATGTATAGAGTTGAATTCTTTTCTTGCCATCTAGGTGGCCTGTATATCTTCCTTTACCTCAAAGCAATGTGTAGGATATCTTACAGCCCATGCATGTACAGCCTTCTGGCTGGTTTGGATCCATTAAGTGAAGAGAAATTTTCTTATGATATTATATATGTTCCAATATATAGCTAATGTATATAAGTTAAAAATGCCTTTAAAAATCGTTTTTATTACAACATTTTAAAAGAGAGCTATATAAATGTAATAGTAGTGGAATATTTGATCTTGTTTTTATGAAACTAATATATAAACATCTGGTTCCATGAAAGTGGTTACAATTCTTATCCCTCAGAAGTTTTTGGTCTAATTTCACTCTTTGTGTGCTTCCTCTGAGAACATAGCTGTTCACCAGTGTACATACTACTGAAGAGTGAAGGCATGAATGAGGTGCAAGCGTGAAGGTAGGATTTTTTTTGTGTGGGGCAGGCTTAGGTTTTATAAAAGCCTAGTAAAGAGACATGATCTTAGTTTTCTTTGGTTTGACTGTCTGATCGTAACTCTATACAATCCACAAAATAAGAAATAAACAACTGTTTATTTTTCTATCGTTAACAATGCTGTTATGTAATTATAACAACATCATGAGCAAAGAACTATTTGATGTATTTTCCAATTTCTGTACCACAGCTGATAAAAATCTACTTCAACTTACTAACTTACTTTATGAAATAATGCAACAAGCCCAAATTGAATAAGAAGATTGAGGGTGAGGGGAGAGAGAAAGGGGAAGTAAGTAGAATTAAGATATGCCATGTACAGGAACCTGATGACCTCAATGAACTTAAACGCTGTATGTCATAAACATAAGCCAACAATAATAATAACAAGAATGATAATGGGGAGAGGGGATTTAGTGACAGAGAGAGGGAGGTGGTTAGAAGGCGGACTAAAAAGAGAAGCAATGTGCATTTTATACACGTACCCACTTCCCAAGATGAATACAAACATCAGGTAGGCAGACGTGTACCAATAAAAGAAAACAAACATAACAATAAACTCCAGTCTCCACAGGCGCTCACACGTGTATGTAGGCTGGAATAGTTTTATTGATTGCTGCTACATTTTACTAAGTCTTACCAGCTCATGTACTCACACGCGGGTTTCCCCTCCACGGCTGGGTACGTGCAAACGCGGGTTTCATCTCCACGGCCAGTGTGTGTCAGGCTCAGGAGGGGAGTTAGGCCTGCCTGTGGCCTCCCCAGTGTTCCCGTGTCACTTCTGCAGCTCTGCTTTAGTACCCGGCAACGGCGTCACATGATGGCGTTAAAAGTTATCGGTGCTGTGGAAGATACTCTCCTGGCTGTCCTGGGCCGTGTGCAGCCTTCAGTCTGTCCTACACTGACAGACACAGCGGGGACCTGAGTACTTGGCGCTGTTCCTGCCGGCCTTTACAACTGAGGCTCGTGTTCACTGGACATGTCGCTCAGATAGCCCCTACTGGTTTGAGGAAATTTCTTTTTATCTCTATTTTGCTGAGAGTTTTAATCAGGAGTGGATGTTGCACTTTTTCAAAAATATTACCTGTATTAGATATCGTGTGATTCTTTATTACTGAGTTTATGAGCACTTATGGTTAATTAAAATAATTTTTGACAGTTAAGTAACTTTATATTCTTAAAAATCCATATTACCATATATGTGTGTATATATATATATATATAAAACCGTATTTGATTTCTTAAAGATTTTGTTAAAATGTTTGCATCTATTTTCACACAAGGTATCGGCTCAGTGCTTGTTAATGTTTGTTTCTGCGATGTCCTTGGCTGTAGTTTCAGAGTACGTTGGCCTCAAATTCACTTGGGCAGTAGTTCATCCTCTTCAATGTTCTCAAAAAGTTGATGTCAAATTGGTATTATTTCTTCCCTAGTTTTAGGTGTTACATTTATGTCTATGAGCCCTCTTGAGTTAGTTTCCGTTATGGAGTATATTAGGAATCAAAGTTCATCCTTTTGCACTGGTGAATTTAACTGTTCCATCCACTGTTGATCGAAAAGACTATCCTCTCCTCATTTTTGTAACTTTGTTGAAAATCAGAGGGCCGTGTGTGTATGGCACCATTTCTGGACTACCTGGCCTGTCTTCGTGGTTTACAGAATTCAGCAGGGCTGGAGTTTGCTCTGAGACACGGGATTGTTCTAGTTATCTATTTCTTCTGGAGTTTGCCTGTGTAGTTGATGTCCCAAGACATTCGTTCGTTTCCTCTAAATTGTGCAGTTTATTTGCATGAAGTGGTTTATAGCATTGCCTTATGATTCTTTTCATAAATGTAGAATCTGTAGCAGTGCTATCTTTTAAATTTCCAATATCGATAATCTTGTTCTTACTGTTCTTGATCAGTCTGAATAGAGGTTTGTCAGTTTTATTGATTTCCTCAAAGAAAGTGTTATTTACCTTAATTTTTGCCTGATATTTTAAAGTTTTCTATTTACCTATTTTCTATCTGATCTTTATTATTCCTTTTGTCTGATTATTTAAGGAACAATGGTTAACAATGGTTAAATTGGCACTATCTATCCAGTGTATTTTTCACATAGTTCTATTTATTTGTTTATATATCTTCCATATCTTTATATTTTTACATCTAGAATTCAGTTATTTGAGTGCACTTGGTGAATAATTTCAATATCTAGATTAGAGCCAATTGACTGATTTTGCTTTTCTTTATGTTCATATTTTCCATATTTTCTTGGGGTTTTTCGTTGTTGTTGTTGTTGTTTTTTCTTCTTCTAAGCCTGTTAATCTTTAACTGGATGGCAAACATTATGAACTTTATTTTGTAAGATCTGCATAATTTTGCATTCCTATAAATATTCTTTTTTTTTTTTTTTTTTTTTTTTTTTTTTTTTTTTTTTTTTTTTTTTTTTTTTTTTTTTTTTTTTTTTTTTTTTTTTTTTTTTTTTTTTTTTTTTTTTTTTTTTTTTTTTTTTTTTTTTTTTTTTTGTGCTGGGGATCGAACTCAGGGCCTTGTGCTTGCAAGGCAAGCACTGTAACCACTGAGCTAAATCCCCAGCACTTCCCAAGACCCTTCTGCAAGTTCCACCCAAAGTCTTGCCTGTTTCGAGGCTCTCTTGTCTGGCTAGTGCTCTGAGGCACGTTTTCCTGCCTTGTAGAAGTTTCTGGAGCTATTCCTTCTCAGCTTTGCAGATGGCTCTGTCCTTGGCTTGGGTAATTTCCTCACGTTCATGCATCAACTAGAACTCTATGATGATAAAGATCATCTTATTTCCTTGTCGTGCTCAGGGATCCCTATTTTTCTCTGCCTTTTATCCAGGGTCTTCAAATCCATTGTTTCAAATTCACTTCCTCGTCTGGGGTTGTTTCTAGCCAGAGTTAAATCCAGTCCCTGTTATTTCCTTGTGGATGGAAGCAGAGACTACTGAAGCTAATTTTGTTTATGTGATTTTTAAAAATCTCATTAAGTCTGAGAAGTTCGTTGATTTGAGCAAGATTTCTAGAAACTAAAGTTACTTATGTACAGCTAAGACTAGAATTCAGAACCCAGTCTTCACTTCATGCAGCAGATAATTTCTGATACTTTATTTAGTGAAATTTTACCTGTAGGCATATAAATACCAATTTGATACCTGGTAATTTCATTTCAACTAACTCACCCTAATGCCCGTAAAAAATAGTAAGTACAATGTTTTCATTATTTTAGCAAAACCTATTACCATCTGCATGTCTACCATTACTTGAAACTTGCCCTTACCTCGTGTGTTGCTGAACTAACACTTTCGATTTTACAGAGTTTTTCCAACACCAATCATAAAAAAACTGTCAACTGTCAGCTGTGAGCTCTGTGTTTGCTTTGCATTAAGTGTGTCCTGGAAGGTGAAAGCTTATATACATAGACCATGATTTTTATGCAGAAATATATTAAATTAACACATAGATTTAATTTAATTTATATACTTTAACATTATGGCAAATTATATCTGCCAGATTTGTTTGTGAAAGCTGTATTATGCATAGATTTTTCTAAAGTAAAGTTGGCTTATTATTGGCCAATACATATTAATTGCTTCCATCTGGGAAAAACTCGTAGCACAGAATGAAATGTATGCTAGAAGTTTCTGAAGGGATATATGAGGAGATATATATATATATATATATATATATATATATATATATATATATGTGATGAACAAATGAATGAGAGAATACATGAATGCTTTTTTAAGACCCTGGCATCATACTTTGCATTATTTTGTCTTTATGAATATTCATAAAGTAATAGCTTGCTTTCAGGCTCTATGGACCACACAGAAGCAAGTGGATTACAGTTGCTGCATTTCAGAGTTGGTGGTATAGCACATGGCATGAGTTAGTGGGCACATCCTATACTGCAGTGTGCTGTGTGCAAGGTTAGCACCGTAAGAGAATACAAACTCAATAGATGATGGTCACTTCAAAAATCAAGGGATAGTTACCTTCACGTGGGAGGAATTGGGACTTAGAAATATAGACAAATTTTAGCTGGGTGGAAATAGGCAACAAGCAAATCCCAAGCAAGAAAACAACGTGTACAAAAATGGACCTGCTTGGATAGTCAAAACACCCTAGTTGCTTGGTGATCAGAAAACTATAGACACAGTTAAGTGTTAAAACTGGAGTTGCTTCAGAGATTGAGTAGTGGCTGTAGTACTAGCAGCCTGAAGACGAACTCCTGAGTTTGTTTTCAATGCTATTAGACAGTGGAAATCTATTTGCATATTTTAGTGAGGATGTAGCGTATGATTGGGGATGTGTATATGGAGAACTGGATTTTAGAAAAAAGTGGAGAGGTGATAAGAGATGTAGAAGCTCAATTAAGATAAAGCAAATAAATATTGAAAATCAGCATTTGAAGTAGAAATCAGAGAAAATGGTAAAGACATTTTACAGGTAAAAATCTTTGGTAATTTGGCAACTGGTTGAAGATGGGATATTAAAGTGAAACAGAGGGATTTTGCTGCTGACAATTTTACAAACGTACTCAATTTGTTTTTAGCTAACATCTCCAAACAAGAAAACACAGCATACAGGACACGATGATAAAGTGTTGGAGAGCACGTTATAATCTGGACGTAAACTGTGTTCTTCAGCTCTGTACACACAAATTTAGGCAGGCAATTTAAGATAGCACAGCAGGGTAAACACATTTTTGAAAAGTGCTCCTTTTAATAGCTACTTCTTCTTTAACATTAATGACTGGAGACTTTAAGCTTGCTTGCCTAGTAGTAGTAGTGGAGGAGGCATACTGTTAACAGAATCTGGCAAGCCAGAGGGGAAGAATAATAGCCAACCATGAAAAATCTCTTCTGTTCCCTCCCAACCACGAACGCACACTAGAATACCAAAACAAAACACACCCACGGAAACAACATCTTTTTCTTTTCCAAAAATTTAGTCAAAGAAGCAACAAGATATATCACATACAGGTACAAATCCCCGATGATGAATGTTATCACTATGTACATCTGAAATGTACCATTAAAATCAAATAAATTAAAAAATAAAAAATAAAGATAGACCGTTTAAAAGAAATGTAGTCAAGCTGTCAGGTCAAAAAAGATACAACAGAACCCTGGAAATGTGTGTAATAAAGCTAGTATGAGAGCCTCTAAAAACAAATTATATTGCAGGACTATTTCGCTTTTGAATGCTCCCTATTCATCGAGTAGCTATCAATCCTCTCACTCCTCCCCCTTTTAGCCATCTTTAAATATATTGTCTTCTCTTAGTTTAAAAAACAAATTATATTCCAATAGGACACATTTAAGTCTACTTGTTGGTAGTTTCCAAAATGGACAAAAAAATAAAACTACGTAAACATCCAGATATTTCCTGAATTAGTGTTGGAATAATTGTCATCTGATAATGGTGGTTCGAAGCATTTTTAATTCTAGGATCATTTTTCTCTCTTGCTCATTTTTGAGAATTACATAGGTACAAGTCTTCTCTTATGTCACATGTGAATATTGCTTTTTAAGGAATTGGTCCTGATGTCAAAAATTTACTCTTCACCATCGTCATTTTTAACCCCCTTCAGTTATTGTGTTATCTTTACTTTCATTTTCAATGAAATATATGCCTCTTTTTGCCAGCCCTTGTAATAGTCCCACTGAATGTTCATATATCGAAGATCATAGGATTTGTGCCAGTAGAGCATGAGAAGAGTAAAAGTACCACGGAGGACACCACTCCCATGACTGCACTCAGCTGCACAGTCTTGCAGCTTGGGTGCAGGAAAGAAACATGTTCCTTCCGCCCATTAACATCTGTAAGCTGAGAGGTTCATGAGTACAGGGACACACACGAAACTGTTCTCTGTGCCCTGAGACCTCCTTCCTGTCTCCTAAGCGGGGATGGGAAGTGAGTTTTTATTTCCTACCGTGAGCCGGAAGCTGTAAACTTAAGAGGATCCGGGCTTTTTCCGTCTCTCTAAGAGAAGCAGCAGCTCAGGATAACAGTTACTCCCTTAATGTTTGGGCAACACCTCAAATCCTTCCTATGAGCAAATAATATGAAACATTCACAAAAGGCTTCTTATTAGGGAACTTCTCAGTGAGAAAATGTGCAGAACACATCAGTCTTTCTGGGGGTATTTTATTCCAGGAGCTGTCAGTGGCTTGGAGTTTTGCTGGGATTTGAAGGGTGCCAGCGGGCAGCTTAACATTTTCCTTTACATTCTCCTCTGTAAATCCCTTTCAGATTTTTCCCTCTACTACTTACGCTTTGCTTTTTCTAGATTGCAGTGGTTCCCGAGGCACAAAAATAGGGTAGAATTTAGGGAGAATTTCTGGGACTTAGCAGGCATTAATTAGAAGTCTAGAAACCAAATAAAAACTACAAAAATAGGTAAATCTGAAAGTTCAGTGAGGCTTAAAACTAAACTCAAAATACACAGGAGAATACCTGGTAGGCAAAAGTGAGTTGATCACTTTTCTTTTGTTCCAGAAAGGCAAAATTTAGTACATTGCTTTTTCATGAGACAAAGAAAGTTACATTTTTCCATGTCCCATATTATTGATGTTTTCAGAGAATTAGGAAAGACTAAAAATGTAATCAAATTTCATTTTCTTTGTAAGTTAAAGAAAAGTTGAGAGAATGTCTCTTTCTAAAACCTCAGATTTGTTCATACAGAAAAAATGAGTGGCAGTGAGAGAACTAAGTAAAAATGAAAGTCCAACCAGATAAATAGGACTCTGTGTGCTAAGTCACATCTACTGACCAGAATGCAGGCGGTAGATCCTTTATTGATCATTGTTAACCTTCCTTATACCAAAAATTATGTGTTGGGGACACTATTTTGCCTTAAGCCAAGTATGGCTTTTATATTTTTATATTTGAATGATCATTTGCAGTACGTTCGGGATTCTGCAGACCGGTTTTGACTTCTGACAAGTGTTCTCCACAGGAGTGAGTCTGGCCTTCCCGGCTCTCATCAGGGGTGTCTGAAGCTTGCCCGCTTGTCATGATCGCAGTGCACAGGCTGCTGCTGGCATCTTGCACGCAGACGATAGAGATGCTGGTAAATATACTAAGATGCACAGAGCCGCCCTCAAAGCAGAAAATCCTCCAGCCCCAAATGTTGACAATGCCATGTACTAGAAACACTGACTAAGCATTTTCTACTCCACTGCCCTTCCACAGTCATGTCACCTTATGCACACTGACACTCCCAATTTGGAGTTCAAAAACTGTCATCCAATAATTTTATTCTACAGTGAATTTCATTTATATCAGATTTTGCAGCAAAAGTACTTTTGTAAAGTTTTCTTTTTTCACATGCAAAAGTGGTGCCTAACATGGCACATAAATGTACCTTTTGTTTTATTTCAACTCTATATCGCCATTTCAGTATCTTGATGCAGGCCTACTTGGCCAGTTACCCACCAAAAACACTTTCCAAGTCGAAACAGAATGCCTCTCCAAGCACAACTTAGAATATCAAGTTATTTTTCATCACAAGGAAGTTGCAACCGTTTAAGCTACGAAATTCAAGTTCTGAGACATGACTTTTCCTTCAGCAAGCTTTATTTGCTCTAGTTTTCCCAGCTGTATAGAACAGGTACGAACATTCTTAAACTTGGATGGAAGGTGAACTTTTTGCCTGGTGGTTGCAGAATGACTGAACATACTGTTCCTCCTTCCCGGTCTCTTCTGCCTCACAAAGGGGCCTTTTGGGGCGTACACATACCTGTTGGTGAGGGGGACCTGGGACCTGGGAATGGCTGTGAATGATGTTTCTGTGGGTTGCGTTGCACCCAAGAACAAAGTAAGACCTGAGCTTCAGAATGCAACCTCTGTGCTCTCTTTTAGAGTTTTATTTATCTTTAGGTTAAATAACATTCTAGAATATGTAAGCAAAGT
The DNA here is from genome assembly GCA_004026905.1 of Hystrix cristata. Lineage (NCBI taxonomy): Eukaryota > Metazoa > Chordata > Mammalia > Rodentia > Hystricidae > Hystrix > Hystrix cristata. The sequence goes on from PVJO010019786.1 coordinate 29,287, forward strand.
CCCGTAGGTGCATGGTGTAGTGGTCCGAACGGATCACACAGAAGCAAAGCTTGTATTAGACATGTTGAGTTCCGAATGCTCTATGAATATTCCAGAGTCATACACATTTTTGAAGAAATTGAGATACTCCATCAATAAGCCAATTTTTGGAGGAAGCATAAACGTGATCCATTTGGAAATATAAGTGTAAATTTACATGAAGCATAGCTGCTTTGCTAAAGGTCAACTGAATTACTCCTCACCCTCATCTCCCTGGTCTTGTGATCTGAGGTCTCTGCAGACCAACATTTTCAAAATGAATGTGACGAAATTTGATATCTTTACTACTCTCCTGAGTTTCTAGTCTACAGGGAAAACTAATCATCTAAGATTGCTTCTTTTTCGATTCATGATACAAAATTCACATTGCAGTTGTGTGTTTGTTTTTTTCTTTCACTTACTCAGTCAATGATGTGGTTGAAATATATAATCTCCTAAATATCAGATTCACTACAAAAATCACTCAATCAAGGCCAAACTATTGCACTCTTATTTGTAGAGGATGAAAGAACATTCCATCAAATTTCAAAATGCGTGTTAAAAATTGAAAATATAATGCTGGTGGTATTCCTCTTTAGTCCAAGGTCATAATGTTTTGGAAGATAATTTATGTTAAGAAATTTAACAAAACCAATCTTGTCTTGTTTGATTGAATAAGCACAGATTAGTCTCATATTTGATGTTCTTTCTTGTTGGCGTCCTTGGAAACAGCATTTTCTAAATCAGGCTTATTGTCTTTGAAAGAATTGTGCGGAGAGAAGGGCAAGAATTTTGAAGGAGGAAGCTACTGAGGAGAGAGAGGAGTATGTTAGTAATAGGATTCCCCAGGTTCCTATGGACCACTCTTTGCCCAATTCTCATTTCCAGACTTTTCATGACTCTAAACCTTCATCTTTGATCTTCTTTCGGATTTGCAACTTTCAAGGTTAAAAAGTCAAACAATCCTGAAATGATTTTCTCTATCTGTTCTTTCCCTACTTTCCTGCATGTATTTAAATTTTCAGTTCAAGATATTTTAGAAGCTCTTGTGGGACAGAAGACATGTGAACCAGGGTACTCGTTCCCGAGGGAACTTAGTACAACCAAAAACTTGGCACTATAATAAACAGAGTGATGATAAAAGAGCACGGCTGTCTCCCACAGGACCCCCTCACCTGCACACACACACCTCTCTTTTTTACCTCAATCTCCAATTTTTGGACATCAAGTATTCACTATGGCAGGTTGATACAAATTTATTTAAGCTTATTCAGCTGCGTAGCCAATGATAAATATTAGTTTGGTAGATATCAGACGGTTGGGGCTGACACTGATTCTGGGCTAACATCTTTATGAAATAAAAACCAGATCATTTTTTATAACGAAAGCAAATCTGAAGCCAAAGGCTGTCAATGGTACCAGCATTTATTAGCGAGCTGTCACAAATAACAGACTGTTCTTGCAGTTTGGGCGAGACGCTTTATTTACCGTCTGACTAGTAGCATGCGTGGAAAATTTGCTTTCAGGAAGACGTGATGATGTTCTTTCTTACTTTACCTTATTAAGATAAAATTAAAGTAAAATCACAAATGTTTGTTGAGTTTTGGTAATTCCATGTACCTATGTAGCTACTGTCTGAAGAACTTGTAGGACATTCTTATTCCCGGAGCCCCAGAAAATTACCTGGCATCTTTGTCAGAGCAGTTTCCCTCCCACTGCAAGTGCCCAATGCCCCTCATCATGAACTTGCTTGCCTACATTTAGATTCCGTATATGCAGCGACAGTCTAAAGCAAGCTTACAGTTGAGCTGAAAGATTCTGGCAGTGGAGGGAATCTGTGTGGGTCTCGCCTTGTTCTTACTGCTTCATTACACTTGGCAGATTGGGACGAGAAATAGTTCTATACAACCACCTATTTTAAACACCATTCATTTTTCAGACGCAGCTTTGTTGTCACACGTGCACCGCACTCAGGAGCAGACCCTACAGCACAGATCTCAGAAACAACTATGCAAGCGAATGTGTTCATGTCTTTGCACCCACACAACATGGAGATAGGGATGACCGGAGGAAATTGTGTTCTGCGGGTCTCAGCTTTTCCTTGTTTCCTTCTGAATAAATCTTACTCAGCCCTAACTATGCAAGTTGATAGTTGCTTTCCTACCACCAAAAGCTGGGTTTACCATTTTTTCCCCCTTTCCATGTTTTGGTATGAAACTTTATTATAGTATGTGTAAATAATGAATTAATTCTAGAATATGCTTTTTCTTGGCATTTGGATTTTTTCCAAAGGATTTGATCCCAGGCAACTTTGTATTTTCTATTTATTAATTTGTCTACTAAATAAAGTTGAAAGGTTGGATGGATGGATAGGTGACTGGATAGATGAAAGATGACAGCTAAAATATTCATAATACTTGGGACATTTCAAAGGTAACTTTAGGAAGAATCCATGGCATTGTGGGGCTGGAGATGTAGCTCAGTAGTAGAGGTCTTGCCTAGCAAGTGTGGGGCTCTGAGTTCCAGCCCTACCACAATTAATTAATGGAGAATGTTACTGAGAAAATTAGTGTACTAGCTAGGGTTTTAATTGCAAAAAGGAAAAATGACTTTATACAAACCCTCCCCTCTTTCATCTGTCCTTTTTACAAGGGGAAACGCTCTGCATCTAGCTATCCACTCCTTCGTTATCCATCTCGTGAGTCGTTCTTCTGCCCTGTTCTCCTTTGAACTATTTCCAGCCCAGAAGCAGAGTGATTCTATTCATACTACAAATCATGTCACCCCTTTGATGAATACCTAGTTATTTCCCATCTTATTCAGACCAAAAACTTACCACTAGATGTGTAGTGGTACAAAATGTGATCAGGATATACCATGAATATTTTAATTAAAATTATTATTACAGTAAAAGACATATTGCCATTAATCCCGGTCAAAATACTCTCTCTCGCTTTGAAGGCACTCGCCCAGCATTCTTGCCACTTTCTGAAGCAGTTCTGGAAGTCCTCTTTGAAGGTGTCTTTATGAGGTGTAATCAGAAATACCATGAATGCTGCTGTGGAGGAATGCAATCCGAAGGAAATTCAGGGCTGCAAAAACATTCTGGTGTGTCCTCATCCACCTTCTTCACCGGATCTGGCACCACACAACTCCCAGCTCTTACCCAAGGCCAGAATGACGATGGAAGGTGAACGTTTTGAGGCATTGCAGGACACTAGTGCAATTGAAGACCTGAGAGCAAACTTAGAGGGCTGCTTCCGGAAGCAGTCAGAAGAGTGAGATAAGGGAGTTTGAAGCTGGAGGAGTGTTTTGAGGGGGGTTAATGGCAGAGTGCCTTTTACTGCAATTTTTAAAAAATTTAAACATTCGCCATATTGTTTGGTCACATATATATAGTGTTATACTCATATTCAGTATCTTCCAAGATGGTAAGTAAATCTGACCTGGCTCTGGAACAAGATAATATCATTCAAGGCTCTTCATTATGTTAATGTCCCTGAGAAAATAGTTCATAGCAACGGAACTCAGTGCTTCTTTTTTTTTAATTTTTTTTATTTTAAACCAAGAACACGTATTGGTACATTCTACATACAATGGTCACATTCATTACATTTATTCTGTACCTATACATGGTGCATCTTGGTTCTCCCCCCTCTCCCCTGCCCCTCCTCTCTGCTCCCTCCCTCCCTATTTACAGCAGGTTCATTCATCATTTTCCATATTTTCCCTTTCCCCTCTCTTTCCCCTGTTGCCTTTCTGCTTTTCCCCTTCTTTCTTTCTAGCACTCCTCTCCTCTGCACACCATCCTCCTTTTACATAATATCTATTACACCTCTTTGTCCTTATTTACAGTTATGGTTTCTCATATCAGAGAAACAATTCGATGTGTGCTCATGAGTGTCCGATTTATTTCACTTAAGAGTATGTTCTCAAGAAACATCCATTTATATATGAATGATTCTAGTTTATCCTTTTTTATGGCAGTGTAGTACTCTGTTGTGTAGAAAAACCACATTTTCTTTAGCCATTTGTTGGTTGTTGGGCATTTAGGTTGTTTCCAAGACTTAGCTATTACAAATTGTGTTGCTATGAACATGGTGGTGCATACGTCCTTGTGGTATGACGATTTTAATTCTTCTGGGAAGATCCCCAGTAGGGGAATAGCTGGGTCAAATGGAACCTCCAGTTGTAGTTTT
>PVJO010019787.1:0-33487 GCA_004026905.1 Hystrix cristata
AGCAGGGCCACGCTGGCCTCGAAGGAGACCTTCTTGCGACGGCCGCCGGCGCTGCGCTTCCGCTCGTGCTTGCGCTTGCGGTGCTGCAGGTCCTGCTCGTACTGCGCCCACTTCTTCAGCTGCTGGGCCCGGCGCTTCTGCGCGGCGCGCAGCCGCTCCAGCGTGGGCACCTTCTCCAGCAGCTGCAGCTCGGTCAGCAGGTCCGCGTGGCTGGCCATGGCCGCCGCGCCTCCCCGCGCCCTGGAGACGCTAGCACGGTGCGCCCGGGGCCAGGGGGGCGCGCCGGCTCCCGAGGGGCTGGGGCCTCATGGTGGGGCCTGTGGCGTGGGGAGAGAAACAGAGCGACAGGCCGGTCAGGCTCGGAAGCGCAGGTCGGAAGGTGTCACCCCACCACTCAAGTTCGCAGCCCTTTGGAGGTTGCTTTCCGTTGCTCCTGGGGCGGAGGCCTGCGAGTGCCAGCGGCGTCTGGCCGAGCGTGTGACGACGCAGGGGTGGCCACGTATGGCCATCTGGATTTAAACTAACTCAAGTGACATGAGTCCCTTCCTCAGCCACCAGAGCCACATTCCGAGTGCACAACAGCCACATGCTGCCGGTGGCTGCCATATTGGATACGTAGCAGGGACAGAAAACATTTCTGTTGTCCACAGGGACAGCCGCGGTTATCTGCCTTTCCAGCCACCCGCGCCTAGCAGGAACCATGTCCTTCCAGCTTTCTTACAGCGTACGTTGAGGATTTAGGCACTGGAACCAGAGGAGTACGTAGGAACTCAGAACACGATGGGGCCGCAGAGCCCCCAAAATCTGGAGAGCATGTGAACATCCAAATAGAAGCCAAGTGCTCAGAAATATGAATATCTGACACTTCTGCATAAGCCTGTTTTGTTCTGCTCATTATGGGATGCGAGTTGTTATGGAGACCAGAGACCGGATCAGAAAGAAACCAGAGGATATAATACACTACTGCAAGGGTTCTCACAATGTAATCTGGAAACCTTGTGAGGAATCCCTGAGACCCTTTCAAGAAATCCACAAGGTCAAAACTATTTGCATAGCTAGACTGAGCAAGAAGTTATTAAACGTTTCCATTCTCATTATCTCACAAGTACACAGTGGTTCCCACAGCTACATGACATGTGAGATTGCAGCAGCTTAAGTGTAGACATAGATATGAGAATCCAGGTATTACTAAATAAAGAGATTTGCAAAAAATTTAAAACAATGGAGGGCTGGGGATTTGGCTCAGTGGTTAGAGTGCTTGCCTTGCAAGCACAAGGCCCTGAGTTCGATCCACGGCACCAAAAAAAAAAAAAAAAAAAAAAATTAAAACAATGGCATTTTCCTCAATAATTTTTGTTGTTGTTGTTCTGGAAATAGTTATTTTTTCCATCAGTGTCACGTATGGCTATAAAAGCTTTATTATTTTTAAAAGAATTAATACTACTTTTCAATATCTCAGTATTCATTTATAATATGATAAATAGTGATAGATAAAAATTTACAAAGGCTCTTTGGGATCCTTAATTTAAAAAGATAAAGTAGACCTAAGACCAAAAAGTTTAATAACTGCAAAATTACTGGAATCTAGACAATCTTAGCTGAACTTTCCCTCTTTGGATACCCATTAAAAGAGAAAAACAAAAACAACAACAACAACAACAACATGAAGTCAGCAGAATTTCATAATCTGATTTTCATGCCAGGACAGATACAAAAGAAAAGGGTCTTAGGACAATCTACTGAACCTCTCCAAGCCCGTTTTCCCACCTGCAAATTGTTTTATTGGCTCCTAGAATGTACAAGGTGATCAAGGAATAAAATGAGCTGGTCAAGGGGCTGAGGACTTAGCTCAGTCGTAAAGCACTTGCCTAGAAACTGCAAGGCCCTGAGTTCGATCATGCGCACCACGACCACCCCAAAAAAAGAAGAAAAAATGAACTGGTCGAAATTGCCTACCTAATAGCAAAGAGAAAGGAACCTGAGAGAGGAAGGGCAGGGAGAACCAAGGGCAGCAGCACTGGCAGGGCTGGCTGCCAGGTGTGGGTGGCAGGGAAAGATGGGCACAGGCAGGGAAATCTTTGTGACGGGGAAATGCCTGCTTTCTTAAAGAGGATCCAAGTAGCCTTGGGCTTCAGGAAGCCATTGTTAATCTAGGTCCCCTGTCGCCCCCACCCTTCCTTAGAAGGCTGAGACCAGGGTTTGGCTTCGGTCTGCATACACACACATCCCACACACATCTCAAACTCAGGATGGATCAGAATGGCCTTCAGGTCTCTCCCAGCCCCAAATGGGAGGACAAACCCACAAAATGGGAAGGGGTTGGCTTGGGCAATTCTCAAAGGGCAAAGGCCCCAGGGCTCTGAGCCGTCTGACCTCAAACACAAATAAGCCAAAGGCGAGGCTCAACAGGAAACTAGTGGACTGCCTTTGGTCGCCTTTGGTTTGCTTTCATTTTGATTTTTGTTTTGAGGATCTTGCAATCCTTTTCTAATTAAGAAAATTTTTACTTTGAGATCATTATAGATTCACATGCAGTTGTAACAAATAACAGAGAAAGATCCCAGTACACTTTAGTTGGCTTACCCCAGGAAGGACAGTCTCAAAAATTACTGTGCAATATGACTGCCAGGAACCTGACACTGACAGAATCCACCCATTTTATTTTATTCACCCATCTCACTCGGATTTCCCTGGGGCTACAGGTACCTTTATGAATGTATGTGTTTCATTTTATGCAATTTTATCAATGCATCCACCACCACAGTCAGGGTACAAACAGTTCCATCACCAAAGGGATCCATGTGTCTTTTTGTATTTACCTCCTTCCCTAAGCTCACCTTCCAATTCACTCCTGTACCTGTCCTACACAATCACTAATCTGCTCCCCATCAGAATTTTGTCATTTCAAAAAATACTATATAAATTGAATCAGAGAGCAGGGAGCCCTTGGGGGTTGGCATTTTCTACTCAGCACCATTCCTTTGAGATTCCTCAAACTGGCATATGTATCACTACTACATTCCCTCTTGTTGCAGAGCAACACTCCACTTCACTAATGTACCCCAATTTATTTAACCATTCACGCACTCAAGAACATCTGGGTTGTATCCAGTCTGAATTTTTATATGAACATAAGTTTTCTTTCTTCAGGGGCAAATGCCCAAAAGTACAATTGTTGGGTCATCTGGTAATCGTACATTTAGTTTTAAAAGAAACTGCCAAAATGTTCTCCAGCAGAGTCGGACCCGTTTTATTCCCTCCAGCAACGTACAAGTGATCTACTTTCCCCACCAGCATTTGGTACTGTCACTGCTTTATATTTTAACCATCTGGATAGATTATTTTGGCTGATTTTTTAGAAAGTTCAAAAGAGTTGAATTCACAACCACGCAGCATCATCGTGATGGTCAGACCATCAGCTCTGGAGGACCACATGCTTATTTTGCCCCACCTCCTCATGTGAGCCAGTGCTCATGAACACCTGCCCTGTGAGCATCCCCGATTCAGAGATATATCAGGGACCAGCTCTGCCTTCTAAGAGGTCCCTGTTGCCGGGGATTTAGCTCAGTGGTTAGAGTGCTTGCCTTGCAAGCATGAGGCCCTGAGTTCGATTCCCGGTACAAAACAAACAAACAAACAAACAAACAAAAAAAAAGAGGTCCCTGTCTGTCATTTATCTATAAATTCACTTAATCCTCCCAACAACCTAATGCAGTAGGAACTATTGTCATTTTCCAGGTAAGAAAACTGAGGCACAGAGAGATTCAGTAACTTTCTCAGCATCACACAGTTAGAAACCGGAAGCATCAGTCTTCCTGGGGTTATCAGGGAAGGTCTCCTGAGTAGGGTACAACAGATCTTAATCTCAAAGCATCAGTCAATGTGCACCAGGTGAGAGGAGCAGAGGAGCTGACCGCCATGGAGGGGGTTCTGGAAACCAACACGCCTCACATCCTGGAGAGGACAAGGTCGCCCACACCAAAGGGATCTGGGAAGTCTGGAGGCAGCGATGAGTGTGGCTGGGGCCCAGACTTAACCAGAAAATCCCGTGGTCCACCTTAGGTTTATTGTTTGGTTTGGTTCTAGTTCAGACCATGTTTTACAATATCTTAATTCACTGCTAACATTTAAAGCTTAGAGATTTTATATTCAGCATCAGATTTTCAGCTTTTCTTAGAACAATTCATTATCTGTCCATGCTGGGCTCACATGGCAACCACCAGGCAGGTGCAGGAAAGGGCCCTTTGGATAAAACACATGCCCTCTAATTTACCACGGTCCCCACTACTCCCCAGCACTCTTCCGCTCCACCCCTTGGTATCATTTGCTGGATCCTAAAGTCATTTGAGTTTGAAGCCTTGTCTTAGGCAGAATAGCTCAGCAGTCTCCCAATATCCAGAATTCCAATCTAATCAAGAAAAGCAAGATGGTCTATGAGTTTCCCCAAAGCAGACCTGACCAAGGTACAGGGAAGCAGTTTTGACAACCGGCCTGCAGAGCCATCCAAGAAGCAATTCAACAAATTTGCTCATGGTCCAGTGGCTGCCTCAAGAAGTAGTGGATTCTCCATCACTCACCGAAGGGCAGTTTCCGTGGGTGTCAGACTGGCCTGAGCATCCTGTAAGATTTCTTTCAGCACTAAGAGTCTATATAGTTACTCATCTCTTCATTTTTATTTCTGACCACCTAACTAGGTAGGAGGTTCCCAACACATCTTGAGAGCAAAGGTAAGAATAATCGTACCAATCACGTACACTATTAAAGTATGCTACTCCTATCAAAGGCCTTTCTCCACCATCATCTTGGCCAAGTACTTCCCTAAGGATGGAAAGAGAACATATACAAGGGAACTATCAAAAGCACAGGACCAGGCTTAATAGAAGATGGACTTGCACAGAGAACACTGTATATTCTTTTTACTTCCTCCCGAACAGGTCAGGTTTTCTGCAGAAGAAAGTGTCAGTCTGGCCCTAATGGGGCCTCAGCATGTTTATAACCATGCCAATCTCCCTTGTAAACAAAGAGAAACACAGCCTCAGGCTCCTAGCCTGGGCCAGCAACAAAACCAGGGACAAAATAGGATAACGTGGCTTTCTTTTCTACAGGTTTGTTTTTACAGTTACTGTTTATTTATAGTAGTGATATAAAATTTCCTCTTTAAATAAATCTATTTCAGCCTAAAACTAGCAAGTTAGTAGTAAAGAAAAGTAAGGGTGGCATTTAGTGTTGGCAAAAAATATAAGTGACTGACATTTGGAAACCTGCCTTGAAGCTGATACTCATGACAACAGTCTTGTAAGAGAAGCAGAAGGAAAGCGCTCCTTATAGTTCGGTTTGTTTGTTCTTTGGTGGGGGTGCTGCAGATTGAACCCAGGATCTAACACTTGCTAAGACAAGTGCTCCCGCATTGAACTACGTCCCCACCCTAGAAGCTTTCATATCATCACAGTCTTTCATTTGACATTGTTTATCAGGTGCCTACTATATTTAAAGACTTTGCTAAGGACAAGGATACAACAGGGTAAGAGGCAGACATGGTCACTGTATAGCGGATGGATGACAAAATGGGGACACAAGGGAGTGGGTGACATGCCCCAAGGATCCAGACAATGAGCAGCAACTAACCCTTCGGGCCTGGCTCCCAGCACAGTGCTCCCTCCACGGCCCCAGGCAGGCAGAAGCACTCACTGCGATGCCCTCCCTGACCCAGGCAAAGGAATTAAGGGCAGCTGCCCAGCCCCCTGGAGAAAGGTGAGGACAGTGTCTCCCCAGAGACAGTAAAAGGGGCCAGAGCATCTTTTCTCTGCCTACGCTCTCCCTGCCAGCCCCGCCCATCTCCCCTTCTGGGTTCCCTGGAGCTGAGGCTCCAGGACAGCTCCCTCTTGGCTGCTGGTTTTCAGGTGACCTAGTTTCCCCCAATAGACCCGCACACCTCCTCCTGCCCCCGTCTGAGAAAACCCTGCTTGGTCTAATTAAAGAATCGCCTGGTGCCGCTAAAAGCAACTGGACGCCCCGAGACAGGGCGCTGGCCTCAGTGCTCTGGCAGCCCACAGAATCCACAGTGTCAATGGGCTGGGAATTGACCTCCTCCTGAGACCCGGACACACCTGTCCACACTTCCAGAGAAAGCCCCAGGTGGCAATGAGAACACAACCCCCACTGCCAGGCCCTGAGAGATCAATGGCATCAACAACACTTACAGGGGTTCCCCAAGGAAGGCCGCACTTGGAGGAAAACCAGCAGCATGGAGACATGTTAGGTACAGTGTGTTGTGGGAATATCCGGATGGATCACCCTGCGGAGACAGGACACATGGGACCACAAGACCACAGTGTGGCCCTGCTGGCAAGATGGGTCTGGAGGGGGTCTGCAAAGCCAGGTTGGGTGGGGTCATGCAGGAAGTGTGTGTGTGATATGAGAAATGAGAGGCCAGGGAGACAGGGTGGGGCACTTAATTTTCCAACATCTGGGCAATGAACCAAAATAGCTTGGTTGCAGCCAACAGGAAGTTCGAGGCCGAAGCACTTGACCCTGGGAGAAGCAGGAGCAGACCACTGAGGTGCTCTTATCTCTTCCCCAGAACCTCAATCCAGCCTTGTTGTCTGGCAGTCTGAATTGAACTTCGCTTGCCTCAGTCTCTAACCCTTGCTGCCCGCAAAGGGAGAAACAGATGTCTCTGGGGGAGCAGAAGTTCAGCTCCAGAAGTGTGGCCACTGATGAGAAGCAACTATCAGGGCTTGGTAGAACCAGGGGTGGGCGGGGTGAGCTACAGAAGCCCTGATTGGCCAGAGCTTGTTGGGCGGGGTCCCAAATTGGCCTAATCAGAAGGTCTCCTCTCACTCTGCTTGAATTGCAAGTGTGAAGCCCAGTTGCTGTGGAAGTCAGTATCTGGATGAAGCCAATATGGGGAGCAGGGTCCTCTACCCAAAGAGCCTTGGGATGTCAGCTTTCCACACCAATAAATCCTCTTTATTATTTATATAGAAATACAATCAGTGGATTTTGTTACTGAGAAGTCAAAGCACCACTACAGATAGCAATGATGTGTTTAGGGATGTAGTAACAACAAGGAGCCTTGGAAGGACTGCAGGTAACTCATCTTGCTGGGACATTGACTGGATGCCTCACTTCCCCCTACAGTGGTTGTTTCAGGCCCAAGTAGAGGGCGGCCCTGAGGAAAGGTGGGAAGGTCAAAGTCAGGTTCCCACCATAGCCCTGCCCACAGGGATGAGAGGAGAGGGCCTCCCTGACTCCAGGGCAGCAGCTGGCTGACACATCTTTGGATTCAAGCCTACTGCTTTGAGAAAAACAATGCAAGGGAAGGTGAATTCAAACTGAAGGCACTTTAAAACATGAGTCAGAAAGCGTTTCAAAGTTCACACCATTAGAAGAAAATGTTAAGATTTTTTTCCCCTGGTTTTTCAGCTATTTTTCGCTACACAATCTTGGCAGCCGGCTGGAGGGAGGCCCTGAGTGCTTTTCTCCTCCTGTATCCTGTTCCATTGAGCACGAGCGAGAAAGGAAAACAAAACAAACAGCCCTGGCTCTCCTCCTCCTCAGATCTCACTTGGGACCTACTTTCTCTCCTAAAGGATGTACACCCCCACCCTCCCACAACACACAACTTTTTGCATAATCACATCATTTTTTTTTTCAAGCATAAAGACGCTTTACTCATGAGCAAAGAGACTACGGGGTCTCTTAGTGCTCCAAACATCTGAGTTAGAAATCTCCCCCTCTCCCCTGCCCTGTTCTCAGTGGTTCTGGGGAGTGACTATCCTACTCCTGCTGGGATAACCTTCTAGACTCCAGGCACAGTCTGATAGACAGGAATCCTGATTTTTCTTTTTTTTTTGAATCCTGATTTTAAGTCCACTCTGAGACCCAAGTTCTCGCAGGTCTGTTCCTTAATTCCACTTCTCCCAGCTGTACCTCTTCATTCGAATCTCTGAACTGCGGCCCCAGGCTTGGCCCTGACTTTGCACCGCCCCCTGAAGCCCATTTACAGGGCATAATGTTTATGGTCAGGAGGGCGGAAGCAGGATTCAAAAACCTTGAGTTCAACAGGAACAAAGAGTGATCAAACAACTAGTGCGCCTCGAGGTCTCTCAGGAAAAGACCTGGGTCCAGCAGTTGGATAACAATGACCTTTGTCTGAAATGGTCAGGCCATATCCAGAGCTGAAGCCCTCCCAAAATCTCTCAGGAAAAGGGCCAGCTTCGCTCCAAGCCTCCAGAGGACTGAGTTAGGGTCATGCACAGGTGAAATGAAAGAGCAGGCTCAGTCTCCAGGAGGAGAAACAGTCTAATGTTGACAACTAAATCAAGCCTACCCAGGGCACACTACTGGGGTCCCCTCCACCAGGAATTCCATGGCCACTCCTGAATGCCAAGAGAGAAGATCCATGCTGGGAGACAGGTAAGACCAGCTCAGCGAACCCCAATCCTGGCCTGGCAGAAAGATTGTCCTGTCAGGAGTAAGCGCACTTTGGTCTTGTCTGCAGCCCCACATTTGGTAACTGCCAGCCAAGACAGTCTGTAAGGACCATTCCAAGCAGATGTGATTGATGTCTGGGATCGGTTCTGCCTGTGAGGTGAGACAGCCTTCTCAGGCTCAGTTCCAAGAAGACTTCAAAGGAGGCCACGGCCCAAACAGGTGCAAAAAACCCATGAACACGCCAGTCTTCCACGCTAAGCTCCTCTCCCTGATCCCGAGCCCAGAAAGACCAGCACACTCGTGGCTAAGAACACCAGTGTGGGGAAAGCTGCAGGGGACAGGAACAAAGGTGCTGAGGATAGGGGCACACACAGAGCTGAAACAACATCTACGAACATCCCACGTGACTGTGTCAATCAAAAGTCATGGTGCTAAACCAAACAGCCAGACTTTCAAAGAAGCTTATGTAATAGCTAAGCACACGGAAATGGGAGTCAGGTTACAACTTCTGTTCCTCAAGCTTGGGGAAGTGTAGTCCACTCCCTCCCTTTGCACAGAGATAAAAACTCCCTTTGCAGCAAGGGATCATTTTCCAAAGGAGGCTACCTGTGACCACAGGACACCTTCCTGGGTTACATGGTCATTAAACAGGGATGTGCTCCTTCACATTGGCTAGATCTGGCGTAGCCTGTATTCTCTCTCTCTCTCTCTCTCCCCCAGCCCTCCTCTCTTTCTCTCTCTGTCTCTCTCCTCTCCCCCCAGCATAACATCCTTGACCAAGCTTTGCTCTCTTGCGCCATCTCTTAGGCTGGTGGTGGTGGCTACCTGGAGTACCGTGAGGAAAGGGATTAGCAGCCATGTGTACTATCAGGAGGAAAGAGTGTTGTGACTGATAGGCGATGTGTGCCATCACTAAGGAAGTAGGAAGTGGCTGCGTGCATGGTGAGCATGCAACTCTGGTCTATGTCGTCTTTGCCTAAACTTGGATTTCAATATCTACCTTTACTCCATCACAAAGATCTAGAATGTTATCAAATTGAGTGAAAGGCCCCTCAAATCCCTCAACATCGTCCAAACAACATAAAATCACTGTTGCCTCAATGGTAGACAAGAATCAAGAACATCTCAGGTTAACTTGTGCCAGGCGTAGCATACTCCATCTTGCTGAGTACTGGTCCAGATTCTAGGAAGCAGTATGTTGAGCCAAGTCAAGCGAAAGATGGCAGCCCTTACAGCTGGCTGCCACCTCTCCCGTGCTGTCCTTGGAGCACAGGGAGATGGCCTGCTGTTGGGAACTGGTTGGGGTCCATTCCTGAAGCAGGAGTGGGTAACGGCCCTGCCCCCAGTGACACTCTTCTCTACATACAGCCCGAGATCACTGTCCGGTCCTATCCTGTGCAGCCGATTCTCTTGTGCTCCACATTATCACCAACATGAAAGAAGAAGGGGACTCTGGCCTGATCACTACTAAGGCTTTTCTCTCCCCCTCACAAACCAAAGAATAGCCCTAGCAAGCCATCTCCTCCCCCGTAGCCAGTGGCACTTAGCCAGTTCAGAAGCAGGGGGATGGAAATTTGAAAAAGCTTTCCACACGGATTGTTCACTAAGGTTTAGAGAATAATGCCAAGGAAGCAAGGATGATTAAAAAGTGGAGAGTTAAGCTGGAAGGAGAAAGTACTACCTGGAGGAAGAAAATGAAAAAGAAAAGGAAGAGGGCAAGGCAGCCAATTCCAAGTAACTAAACAGCCAGAAAATGGCAAATCTGTGATTCAAACCCGGGTCGGTCTACCTCCAAATCCTCTACACAACAGCACAAGAAGGGAGCAGGAAAACTCTAAAAAAAAAAAACCACACGTGTTTTAAAAGATCTTCCATGTGAAATGACATATTTTTTGAAAATGTTAATTTAAATTAACTGTTAATTAACCTGTTGATCCAGTTAATATTTGTGAATTTTTTAAAAATCTGTAGTATTACTAATCAGAGAGATAAGAGGACATTTTGGTCAAGAAACCACAGCGGGCAATTTGTAATAGAACAAATACTTGCTGACATCAACATAGAGTAAAACGTATGCTTAATGACACTAAAGGTCAGCATTTCAGAAACTCTAAACTATATACGTGAAATGAGCCCAGAGATAAAGAATGCCAGGTAATAATGGCAGCTTCGACCCAACACCCTTGCACATATCCAACTTTGTGCATGAAACATCTCTTAGAATTACTGCACCAACTCTGAAAATTTCAATATTGTCCCCATTTCAAGGAGGAGGAAACTGAGACTCAGAGAGGTTAAGGCCCTGGTAAGTAGGGCTGGAGGTCCAGGTGTTTGGAGTTGGCATCTCTTTTGGTTGGTCTGGCATCAATTTGATGGGTCAATCCCCGTGTCATTCACTTGGTATATTTAGCATCTCCCCTGCTTGAAAATAAAAGACTTTTAAAAAGTCAGGCAGGGAAGATGGGCCACAGAAGCCTGCCTGGTAGCAAGGAGTCCTTAAAGGAAAACAAAGGAGACCTACACAGAGTAATAACTGATTAAAGTTATAACGTTCCTTACTGCTGGAGCCAGCGTCACTTTTGGAGGCCTAGGCAGGAAATCTACGTATCTCCACGGAAATTTCCCGAAAGTGTATCTTCCTGTGGACTCAGCACCCCGTGACCAGTACTCTCTGTCTGGTGAGCACTTTTTCATTTTTCACTCCACCCAACAGCTCCCAAAGCAAATTCACAACCATAACAACCCTGTCTCTTCTCTTCTCCAGCAAGTGAAACTGTTTGTAGAATAAATCAGGAAGTTTAAAGATGCTCTGCATGTTGGAAAATGGAGTTCTCATCTGCTGCGCAGATCGTGGAGTCTCTCGGTAGTGGATCTGTGACCTTCCAGGTCACCGTGCAGAGAGGCACACCGCCGCAGACTGTAGCTGCAGCACGTCTGTCCCTCCCCTTTGATGTCCAGCCAAAGTTCCTTCACTTTGATTCCCTCCTCATGGGTGCAGAAGGCCGGGCACACCTCGCTTCCCTTCTCACTAGCTTTACTTCTTTGAGCACAGTCAAGACTGCACAAGCTGTAAGTCTCACCCCCCAAAAGTGGTCTTACAACTGAATTTATCTCTTCAAGTTACAATCTCAGGCTCACTTTGTTAGCCACGTCTGTCTACACTCTGATATTATATCAATCCTCTGAATTATTTTCACTAGCAAACTACTGAACACCCTCTCTGTATCATACCTTATAACATCAATGAGTGACGAGTTTCTGGGTTTTCTTGTGGCAATTTTCTGTGAGTTCACTTCCACTTTAAAGCCTCATTTATGTAGTCAACAAATTAGTATTTATTGTCACCTAACATATATGAGGCAGTAAAGGAAGGTAGTTCTGAGGATCCTGGAGGAACAAAACTGTTGATCAGAGTTTCTGCTTCTAGTAATCACGGAAAAGTTCTTATTCCACCAACTTTCCTATGTGCGACTGTTAGGGCTCTAGACATACTCACCCCCAAAAAATACTTATTGGAAGGCATTAGATTTGCTCAGCCACAAGCAGGCAGAAACTGGAGGGAAGTCAACATTTAAAAGAAATATCACTGGATGACTTGTGTAGCTTTTTACCTTAGTGAAAGCCCCAGTGAGTGCTATACTTGGTGGTTAAAACTTGGGGAGAAAACTCTCTTGTAAGCAACAAGAAGACAGAGTTCAGGTAACCATGGCTGGAAAGCGAAGAGCGATATCCCAGAAAAGCTGGAGTAAACTGTACCTAAATGATAATCTGTACCTGGCTGGCTCCAAATAAGGCTAAAAAACTTTCAGATATTGCCCACTAAAGGTAAACTGAGTCTGGAGTTTGAGTTTGGTCAAGTTAACTGCCAATTTTTTTAAATTCCTCCATTTCTAAGAAACATCTTAGAATCCAGCCTCTCTCCAAGTCTCATTCACAACATTAGGGTGTAATCTAAAATTACTAGGTAAATTTTAAAAATCAAACATAAGAATGTGACCCAAACTCAAGAGAAAAGGCCACCAATGGAGACTGATTTCAAGATGAACCAGACTTTGGAACTAATAGCTGATTTTAAAGCATCTATCATAGCCTTGCTCACAGATGTAAAGGAAATTATGCTTGTAATAAATGAAAAAGATAGGAAATCTCAGTTACAACATGGAAACTACAAAAAAGAATCAAAATTATAAATCAACTCAGCTAAATCCTCACTAACACCTTTGCACCCATGTGAACTGTGCTTCTCACTAAGGAAAACAGTTCTAATATTTATTTCAGTGACCATTTTTAAAGCATCTCCCAAGTGCTAGTTCTGAACAAGATTTTAGGAGCAAAAATATGACATAAAAATTTTTAAGTCTGGTCCCGAAGACCAGATCTTCTCTGACAATATCTACATGGACTACTAATCACTTCTGATGTTTTCTTATATAGTTCTTAAATTAGAAAAAGAGCCACCAGGCATGGTACCACATGCCTGTAATCTCAGCACTCAGAAGGCTGAGGCAGAAGGATTGCTGCAAGTTCAAGGTCAGCCTGAACTACACAGCAAGACCTTGTCTCAAAAAACAAAACAAACAAAAAACTGGGCTGTGGATTTAGCTCAGTGGTTAGAGTGCTCGCCTAGCAAGTGCAAGGCCCTGAGTTCGATCCCCAGCACACACACACAAAAAAACCTAAGTAAAAATAAATTAAAAATTGAATTAGAAAAAGAGATTGAAGCCCTGCATGGCCTCTCTCCAGAGCCTCATGGTACTTCAAGTCAACTTCTAGATCATTCCTGATGGGGTCATTTACCCCACAAAAGGAGGCAGGAATGAAGGTCGTGTGCCATATTTGAACAGCTGAACATTCTCCCTCCTCGGTAAAACATTCTTCAGTGGCTGAGCAGCTACATCGGGTCAACAGAAAACTCTGGCTTCAGACATTAGAATATCTTTCTCTAATTTGCCAACGCTTTTTTGTCGCTGTTATTGTTTGAGGCAAGGTCTCACTATGTAACCCAAGCTAGCCTGAAACTTGCAATCCTTCTGCCTCATTCTCCTGAGTGCTGGGGTTAAAAGTATGCCTGACTCCACTAAGATGCTCCAAAACATGTTAGAAAAAGAGTTCTCAAACTTAGCTCTGCATTAGAATCACCTGGAAATTCTGGAAATGTGTTTTAAAACCGTAGAGCAAGACCACTACCTATCTACCAGAATGGCCAAAAAAAAATTTTTTTTGAAAGACAGAAAATATCAACTGTTTGGCAAGAATTCTTATATACTGATTGGGAATATAAATTAGTAAAATCATTAAAAAAAAAAAACTGCAGCATCCTATAAATCTGAACATATGTATGCCCTCTAATCCAGCAACTTTACTCCTCGGAATACACCCAGGAGAAATTTCTGTATGATTCACTAAAAGGCATTTGCCAGAAAGTTAATAACACTATTTGTAAAAGACCCAAAGTACAAACCATCCAACATACCCACCAGTACTTGGAGAGGGAGGTGCCCGAGTCCCACAATGGAACATTGTACAGCAATGAGAATGAACAATGTACAATTACAATGTGGATAATTCTCGCAAACAGTGCTAGCCAAAATTTTTCAAACAAACAAAAAAATGCCTGCTGTCTAATACCCCTTTATGTAAAATCAACAACCAGCAAAGGAGTCTATATTGTTTTCCATCAGGATGGTGGTTTCAAGGCAAGGGGATGAGCCAGAAAGGGACAGAAGAGGGCTTGCAGAATACTGGTAACATTGTGCTTCTTGAACAGGAAACAGAAAATGTATTCACTTGGGATTCATATATTTTCTGGTTTTATTCTCCCATAATAAATCATAACAATTTTTTAAAAACATACTTGTCTGAGGGTCCCACCTTGGCAGATTCTGCTTTAATGGGTCTGAGGTACAGCCAGGAATTGACATTTTTAAAAGCTGTCTGGGTGGGTCTAATGTGCATCCAAAACCACCATGTCAGAACTTGGCAACCCTCCTTACTATTTCTTGGAGCAGAAAGTGCTGCTGCTTCTCTGGAAAGTCCAAAGCAGGAGCTCTTCCGGCGAACACTGGTAGTACCAGAAGATGTGAATGGGCCTGATGTGGAAACAGCGTTCCATGGTCAAATAAGTAATATGCTTCTCCATTATAATTATCAGCTTTTATTGAACACTAACTGCATTCCTGGAGCTGAGCTAAGTACTTTATCTATGCTATTTCATTTCATCCTCACTACAGGCCCATGAAAAAGGCACTATTAATTCCCACTTTATAGAAGGGTAAACGAAAGCTCAGTGGGGTTAAGTAATTGCCCACAGAATGCAGTTAGTAAGCGACAGAGCTGGGATTCAAATCCAGATCGGCTTTGACACTGACGCCCGCGCGCTTAACCACTGCCCTAAACTGCCTCTCCTGTCAGTACTTGGCTGCAGGACTTAACAAAACCTTAGTTATCCTAACGTAGCTCTAAGTCGCCAAGACAAGACAGTGGGATGCTGCAGATCCCCAAGAGATTTCCTTGCCTCCGTCTCTTACCTTCCAACCCTGCCATCCATCCTGCTGGCAGAGTTTTCATTCTGTAGAGAAGCATGGGACGGTATCCTGCTGAGTCAAGCCTCAGTCTAACAATCTAGACCAGTGGTGGCAAACCTATGGCGTGCATGCCGTGGTGGCCTGCTTGTATCATTGACAGCCCTAAAAGGTCCACCATCACTGATCTAGACCATCCAGGATCCAGACTCGACATTTTAGCTTTCTCTCTGGCCAGCCCCACCGCTAAATCATAAATATCCATTTTCCAGCTATATTAAACATGCCTGATGGATTTGCACCTGCACAATGGTAGTCACCATTTGTTGAGCACCTACTATGCGCCAGATACTATTCATAAATTGGTTTACTCTCCCCACAAGGAGTCTTAAAAATAGATATCACTATCCCCACTAGACAGACAGGAAAGGGGGGCTCATCTTAACACTCTCAAAGTCACAACTAGTAAGTGGCAGGTCTGGGATGTGAATCAAGATTCACCTACTGCAAAGCCTACCCAATCTTCACTTCATCACACTCACCTCTTCATATGCTGTTCCACGGGCGGCAACACCATTCTTTCTTGCAAACTCCTCTTTGTTCTTTGAGAGCCACCATAACTCAAGTGTTATAATGATAATATCTATCTTAAGTACTTCGCAGTGCTTGACTTGCCTTGTCTCATTTAGACAATATCGTCTCTCTGTTCTCTATAATCCCTGTGAATTGTTCTTTATCTGCTCTGTGCAGAATGGATTTCTTTCCCCTCTCCTGTTCTCAGGCATCCGATCACATCTTTATCACAACACTCAACACCCCGTTGAGTAATTGCTGGTCTTAGATCCGCCTCCTCCATTTCACTGGATGTTCTTGGAAGGCAAAGGGTATCATAATATATAAGTAGTGAACTAATATAACACTATTTGCCTTTACATTCTGTCACAGAGCTACCCCGAACATCACAGGTATGCGATAAACAGAAAAGGGTAACAGGAGAATGGGAGATCCAGAGACCAAAAATTCATTAAGATCATTCTATCAGTTCTGTCATAAGGAAGGACCCCTCTGGCTTGGAACAAGAGCTATTGCATCAACCACATAAAACAGAACCAGAGAGAGGGTAACCAGGCCCCTGCATTGCCTTCCATGAGAAGATGGACTAGGGGTGCCCTTGATTTTGTCTTGTCTCCTCCCCTCTGCATGCTTTGGAACTGGCTTTGTGTATCCCTGCTTGGAGCATTTCATGTAAAATAGTGGTTGGATTCATTCCAGAGCCCGGTTTCAGTTAATATTCTCAACCGCTCCTTGCCTTGTTTCCTCTTGAGGTATCCCAGGTGAATGAAGAGCTGTCCAGGACAGGTAGTTAGGTCTAAAGGAAATGTGCAGCTAAGATTTGGTTCCCCCTAGGAGGGTAGGTCAGCTGCTCAGTCCCATGTGTGAAAAGGACCTATTCTTTCTGAGTAGGAGGCCCCTTTACAAGACACAGATCTTTGATGCATGTTCATTCACTGAACACCCATCCTGCATCCGCTCTACTACAGGCACATCTCCTAGTAACCCCTGGGGTAAACAGCCTGTTTGTGCCACCCACATACAATCTCTATGAGCTCCAAGACGCGGATTTTTAAAGTCAGCCTTCTGCTCCCCGCTCCTCCCGCCTTTTATTTCTTTCCACAGCACTGAGCTATATCCCCAGCCCTTTTTTCATTTTTCATTTTGAGACAGGGACTTTCTAAATTGCTAAGTCACCCAGGGTGGTCTCGAATTTGGTGATCCCCCTGTCTCAGCCTCCCAAAGTGCTGAGGTTACAACCATGTCTGGCAACTCCCTCTCTTTATGGATTAACATATAGCTCTGCCTCGGCGTGAGTGATCAGAAATAAGTGCAAGCTGCAAATTCAGCTGGGTTTCTGCATGAGGTCTTAAAACAAACCCCATTAGTAAACATGCAAATTACCAAGGAGACTAGTTCAAAATGTCTCACCCCTTACTGACTTCCCACCTCTTCTGCTCCCCGCATTATGATTTTTGTGTATCTAATCAAGTCTCTCTCTCTCTCTTCCTCTTTCTTTCTTTCTTTCTTTCTTTCTTTCTTTCTTTCTTTCTTTCTATCTTTCTAATTATTAGGGACTGAACCCAGGAGCACTCCATCACTGAACTACATCCCCAGCCCTTTTTATTTTATTAATTTTTTAAAATTTTTGAGACTGTCTTGCTAAGTTGCCCAGGCGGCCCTCAAACTTGCCATCCTCCTACTCAGGCTCCAGAGTAGCTAAGAGTTCAAGCGCGTCCCACCATACCCAGCAAGTCATTTTCTTTTAAGAATTCCAAGTGTCTCCCTCTTACCTCATCCCAGGACACAGTGCTTGCTGTATTTTATGAATTCATTGTGTTTATTAAGATAGATTTTGTTCAACAAAAGTTGGCTTAACGTACGCATTTCTCTAGCCACGCTGCTTTGCTCTCATTTGTACACGTTTGCCAACTGAAGAAAATGGGATCAATTTAGAAGTAGAGTCTGTTTTCATTTAATTTTACACCTCTAATTCCAAGCATAAAACCAGGTAATATAAGAAAAATAGATAATATGTAGTTCTTGTATAGTTACCAATCTTTATAGAAACACAATCCAGAGATCTGAATTACTATAGAACTAACTCAGAAATATTTTCTGTTTTATACAGGTTGAGCATCCCTGATGCACATATCCAAATTCCAAAATGCTCCAAAATCTGAAACTTTTCAAGCACCAACATCACATTTTAAATGAAAAATTCTACCCCTGACCTCATGCCACAGTCAAAACTCAGGCATACTAAAAATACTGTATAAAATTTCCTTCAGGCCATATAAAGTATATATGAAACATAAATGAATTTCAGTTTTGAACTTGGGTCCCTTGCTTGAGATATTTCATTATATAGACACAAACATCTCAAAATCTGAAAAAACAAAATCCAAAACACTTCTGCTCCCAAACATTCCAGATAAGGGATAATTCAACCTGCACCTATAAGTATGGTAAAATTTAAGCTTTTTAATACCCAGTGTTGGAGAAGGCTGGGAAAATAGGCGTTCACACCTAAGGGAACAGAAATTGGTTTGGTCTCTTGAGAGAACAATTTGGCTGTATCTAACCCAGTTTAAACTGCAAGGAGTTCTCCGAACAGATAAAATCATAGCAGCCAGGTGCGGTGGCACACGCCTGTAATTCCAGCACTGTGGAAGGCTGAGGAAGGAAGATCAAAAATTCAAGTCTCATCTGAGTAACTTAGTGACTTAGTGAGACCTTGTCTCCAAACAAAAAAGAGCAGGGGAGATAGCCCAGTGTAGAGGCCTCAGGTTCCAATCCCAGTACTGCAAAAATAAAGCAAAACAAGAAGTTATACCAATGTACAAAGATACACACTGTACAAGCAAAGCATTCTACGTTTGCAGTAGCAGTGGGAAAGAAAGGGAACAACAAAAGGGTGTTCCTTAACCACCATCAGGAACAACAAAATAAATGACGGTAAATTCTTATCACTGAAATACCATAAAGCCTTAAAAACCAGGTATATGCATGTGTCGACTTGTGTTCAAATACATTAGTCAAAAAAGCAAGCCTCAGAAGACCGTGGTATAGCTGTGCTGGAAAGAAAAAAGGATAAACATGTAGGTGAATATGCGTCCAAAATTTAAGGAAAGGTACGTGAGACATTCAGGCACTTCTTCTGGGGAAAGTGGATGAGTAGCTGGGGAAGACAGAGAAATTCTACTTTCCATTTCCAGATTTCTGTACTGCTTGAATTTTTATGATGTTTGAATTCTTTTTGTAATTAAAAATCAGCAAACACAGCAATAAGAAAGCAAAAGTTTGGCTTTAGATGACAAAGAAGAAATGAATGATATTTTGGTGAAGACCTTCCTTGTTTCCTGACAAGACCACAGGCAGCGATTAGAAGGCAATGTTTCCTCTCTACCCGGTTCACCGCAGAGCTGAGAATGGCAAGACAAGGAGCTCTATGAAGGAGCCTGGAGGCCCAGAAAGTCACCAAGAAGGGCCAAGAACCCTGCAGCGAGGAATCCTCAGAGTATGTTCCTTGTACTTCGAATTGGGTGACAGGAGATAAATCCAGCTTTGACCCAAACACTGAACCAAGACAAGCTGAGAACGCAGTCACCTGGCACGGACACTGGGCTTTTAACTGGTGCCAGGAAGCAAAAGCTGGGGATGCCCAAGTGAATGAGGGCCATCAGTAACCTGGCAAACAACACAAATGACCCCACCCTGGGAACACAATGACGCAGTACTCTGCTCACCTGTCCCCTGTGCCCTAAAGCCAACCCAGAAGATGACTTTACAGATAACAATGCAGTCTCACAGCTGCATGTGGCAAGTACATCCTACCTGCAACACAAAGACTAAGTGCTTAATCACATCCATCTCATACTACCACTATTCTTATTTTTCATGGGGAAACTGAGGCTCAGCAATTGAAGTTAAAAGCAAGTAATCTAAGGTTGCAGTGAGTCTTGGTGGAGGCAGCAATGAAACATCAATCTAACTCCAAAGCCAGCTGGTCACTACTATCCTGTCACCACCCCCAGGAAGGAGTAGGAAAAGGTACTCCCTGTAGAGTACCTTCAAGATAGGAGGATCGCAGTGAGTTTGAGGCCAGCCTGGACTACACAGTGAGTTCAAGGCCAGGCCGAACTACAGAATCTCACCAAACAAAAAACAAAACCAAACCAAAATAACCCAGGGGAGTAATAATGCAGTTTCTTAGTTCTTATGAGGATCGAAAGAGTTAAACAGACAGTGTTTATAAGTGTGCTAAGGATTATTACTATCCTTAAGAAAAAAGTGCCCTTCCCCCAGGCAGAGGCAACCCTGCAGGGTGCAGAGCTGGCAAGTGGTGTGCAGGCCGGATTTTAGTCCCTCCCTTAGCCGGTGCCATGGGGCAGCATCTAGCTCTCCACCTGTACAGAGTCCTGCGGAGCGGTGAACCTGCCCACGAGGCCAGTTCTCCCTCCCACCACCCAGCTGCGAATCAGAATCACTTGGCACACTTTTAAAAAAACACAACACAGATTCCCCACCTTAGCTAATTCTGACATAGATGGGCTTGGCTAAGGCTTAGGATATGTATTTTTAATAAGTCCCAGGTGACCAGATGACCCAGGAATGTTGTGTTCCTGGACACCTGTTTTGGGAAGCGCCAGAGCCCATCACACAAGTTCTGGCTGTTTGAGCTGCTCCCCGAGACCCAGCATCCTGTCTTTCATGTCTGGTCCCAGGCCTGGGCACACAGGAAGGGGTGCAATAAACATCTGCGTTCTCCACAAGCCAGCCAGCAGAGCAGATGGCTGTGCAAACCGGCACGCAGGCTGGATTTGCTTTTGTGCTCGCGTGGATCACGCCAGGGACCCTACCTGTAGACTCGGGGTTCCCTAGACACGGACTACTCAAAGTGCACTTGGCAGACCAGCAGGGTGGCACCCCTGGGGCCTTGGCCCAGCCTCCCGGATCAGACTCTGCATCATTCTAACAGGAATGCCAAGGTGATTGTGTAGCAGTTTGAGTCACAGCCTGGGCCCTTCCCCCTACCTGAGTAAGTCCCAACCCATATGCACATATAACCTGCCCAAATGCCCTCTGGGGCCAGCCTTTCCCTTCCACTCCTACAGGGCCTGGACATACAGGGTGGTCTTTCCACAGCCCAGTGTCCCCACTGGGTGACCGGCCTGAGGCTCACAGTGCACCACTGCTTTAATGAGTTATTTATTTCAAAGTCCACATTAAAATAAGTTTCTCAATAAATTAAAACAACTCCAGCCTCTATCATTTCAGGGTGTAAAACACTCCCTCCTTTTGAACAGAGTCACGACCCCAACTTCTCTGCCCAAAGCCATCCAGAGACACATCAAACAGCCCGAAGAAAACAAGCGCTGTCTTCCTGTTGGCCCAGCGTCAAGTTATCAGGCAGATTTCACACTGTAGCTTGACCTCATTAATCCAAGGCCTATCACATTGCCGTAAATGTCAGTGGAAAAATAGCCATTCAGTGGGTTTCCTTCATTCCACCGGAAAGGGAAAAAACAGGAAGCTGACCCAGCTGTGCCCCAGCTTGGCAAATCCCAAGGGCCCAGCTGACGGGCGTTTCTCCGCAGCACCTGCGGTCCCCTGCTCCGGCCCACTCGCCTGGATCAAGGTGGGTCGGGTATCTGCACAGCGGAGCACAGAGGTGCTGGCAGCAACAGTGCAGATAACACAGGCCCCACACGCCCGCTCAGGAAGGAGAATAGAGAGCTTGCTTGGGATCTCTTGGTCTGAATTACCAACTGCCTATTCCTCATCCAGCCGCCTCTGAACCTCCTCTGCCCATTCAAAATGTCTCGTAAGCCAAACCCCTGGGAAGCCAAGGCACATGAGGGCTTCCAAGTCTTCATTCATTCCTTTAATGCATACTGGTGCTGGGCATCGCACTAGGCAACTGAGGACGCAGAGCCAAATGAACTAGACACAGTCGCCGACCTTAGGGGACTTGCGGTCCAGTGCAGCCATTCTCAACCTTGGCATAATTAACACTTGGATCAGGTCATTTTTTAATTCTGGAGGACCATGCTGTGCATTGCAGAATATTTAGCAGCATCCCTGGTCGCTATGCACGAGATGCCAGCAGCTCCCCTTCCATTCTGTCCTCCCACCTGAGTGGTGACCTTGGGTTGAGGACCATCACCATACAATAGAGCCATATACTCACAATTATTCTAAGAACCATGGAGGAAACTTTGGTGGCATTTATATCACTATCATCTACAACTTGGAAACCAGGCATTTTACATAGGAATATAAATCCTTACGACAACTCTGAATTATGCATGTGTGTGTGTTATATAGTATGTATTTGCAGATGAAGAGACTGACGCTCAAGGAAACAAAAACATTATCCAAGACCCAAGAGCTAGTGGAAAGCAGAGCCAGGATTTGAACTCTGGTCCTAAACTCTGCCCTCACAAAAAAAGAAATTTGAGCCTCTGTTTGGACATCTTCAGTGACAGGAGGATCTGTGGTCCTGTGATGTTCTGAGCAGTCATCCTAAAAGACTCACTCCTCCCCGGCGCCACCACGGGGCCTGGCCACCACCTGCCACATCAATCAAGCTACAAACTGCCTGCATCAAAGGCACATTTGCAGGACACCAGTGGGCTGGGGAATGCCAATCTGGATTCAAAGACATCTGAGGACACCTCCTCCCACACAGGCATTTCCCCCGAATCGGGACAGGTACCCAAGGCACAGCCCACTGTGAGCCCTCTGCAAGGTGTGCACGACTCAGGACCCAAGAGTGCAGAGTGAGAGAAGCCAGACAGTCTGAAGTCGGCTTCAGCTATTTACAGAGAGCATGAAGGATGGGTGCAGGACAGACACAGCAATTGAGGAGCTCAAGTGTGCTTCAGTTTCCCGATTTGTGCAATGGAGGTAAGTGCATCTAGTTGGAACAAGGACTCAAGGACAACACAGTAAAGATCATGAGCAGTGACCATCATTCAGAGAGGCACGTGGCACACACAATATTATGACCAACAAGAGAGTCAGTTCAGTTCACTCCTTCTGCCCGTACCCTCTTCCTTCATATGAGAACTGAGTCCCAGGGAGAGAAAAGCAGGTGAAGAGGTGGGAGGCACATCTCAGGAAGCTGGAGCAAAGAGGGAGGAATGGGGACCATGTGGCAGACGAGCACAGGCCAGCCCTTCCTCCAAGGCAACAACCCTGAACTCTATCGGGCACTGCAATCAGACAGCTCCCTTCACAGAGCCACAACCGGACAAGGCCAAAGGGTGTCTGCTTTGGGTCAGTGAGCGGGGCCCTGGCAGGATGGCCTCTGCCCCTCCCCAGCCTTGCTCCTGCCTCCATCACTCTGCTGGCTGCAGCTGTGACTCCTACCCTGGCTCTCCAAAGACACTGAGCACTTTTGAGCTGGTGTGCTTTGCGTACGCATCCATCTCTTCCAGGGCTGCCCACCCCTCCATACCTACCACTGAGAAACTGTGAGCTCAAGTATGCTCCCAAGGCAAACTTTGCCCACCTGTTACTGGTGGTAATAACAGACTAATAATAATAGCAACTAACATCCACAAGCACTTACTCATGTCTAAAAGGCTATGAACTCAGTTTTTACCCACAGTGTGTCTTTTCTCCTTCCCATACCACCTTGGGTAGGTAGCCTGTGCACATGAGAGATAAGGAGTCTGTCCGTCATCACCCAGGTACAAGGCGGCAGCTTGTGCGCCTCTGTTCCTAATTCCCCACTCTTGCTTGCTTTCAAAGTCTTGATCCCACGAGTCTTCACTGTCTGTCTCCAGGCTCGCCTCTCCCCCTGCTGCTGCCCTCGTCATCCGCAAACCTCTTGCTCAGCAGAAGGTCTGCAGAGGATGGAAGGTCTACACTGACAAAATCAATGAGCCCCGGAAAATGCAGCCATCTGAGAAAGGCTGAGTGGATGCTCACAGACTCCCTGGGGAGCACCCCCATCTCCAGGAGGCACAGAGAGACTTCCCCTGGCTGGATAGCAGGAGGCCGAAGAGACACAGTCCAAAGCCCCTGAACCAGAGGAAGTGGGACCCTTGAGAGCCCAACACAAAGGAGGAAATGACGGTGATGGTGACAATAAGCACTTCCTGCATCCCCCCTGCACCAGGTGCTCTACTAAACATGTTCTCCTTGTTATGGTCTCACACAATCTTCACAACACCATGAAGCAGGCATTACCCTGGTTCCCATTTTACATATGGAAAAACGGCCTCTGGAGAGTAAGAGCATCACATAGCGTCCCAGAGCTTCTTGGTTTAGAGCTGTAATGTCAGCTAGGTCTGTCTGGCTCCCTCACTCTTCAAATTTGCAGCTTTCTGGGAGGGGCAGGCTTGTCAAGCTCTGAAGTGTACGGGACAAAGAACGGCAACCCGGTCTTGGCTGGGAGGATCTCATTTGGGAGCCCCTATCCAACAAATGCCACAGGTGTCCTGGAGGCGGCAGCTGGAGCGGCTAGGTTGGGAGAGGGGGGAGGGGTGAGAGTTCAGGCCCAGGACTTGAATCCCAGCCTACCTCCACAATCCGCTAAAGCAGGCTGGCCGCAGCCTCTGTAGACGGGTGTTTGCTCTGGGCCTGCGCCGGCTGAAAGAGGAGCTTTCAGCAAGCAAGTTCTGCAGAAAAGGTTCTAGTCTTAGGAGAAGCTACCTCCTCGCAGTCAGCTTCTGAAGACTTAACAGACAGATTAGAATTTAACCTCCACTCTGGCTCAATTAGCAGAGAGAACAAAGTCTGAGTGGGCACCAGGCATGCGCCTTGCCTACCATGTACTTCCAGGCCAGGGAAGCGACAGGAAGCATGGGGCTCTGGAGCCTGAACCCCAGAGCCACGAACGGGTGTCACAGCAGGAGAGGACCAAAGAGAGGAAGGAAGGATCAGGTGGGCTTCCTGCAGAGCACTCCACAGGCTGGGAAGAGCTGGAGCCGGGAAGCTGGTGACACACTGCTGGGCAGACAGCAGTGGACCACAAAGTACAGGCTAGAAGGTCCGAGTGACCTGGTTGACACCTAGGGACAGGAGCAGAGAAGATGGGACCTGGGTGACAGGTGGGCGTGTGTGGGAAAGGCCCCGTGAGCAGGCAGCACGCTGGAAGGACTCGCTGCCCCTCACCGCCTCCTGCAAGCTGGCGCTTTGTGACAGAGCTGAGGGAGGAAGATGTGGAAACTCTCCCGGCCCTACAGAACCACCCACCAGGGCTCCATCCTGCACCTGTCTACAAGACACAACCGCTCGCCCTCTCATGCTCTCGGGCACCCTGGCTTTCCATGAGGCCCCTCACTTATCACTCCACAGCCTGCCCGCCCGCCCTCGGCTGGGGAGGGAGGCCCAGCGCCTTGCCCGCAGGCAGACAGCTCGCCTCTGGCTCAGCAGAGAAGCTTTGTTACCAGCCTGAAGGAGGGCTTCCCCGGGGCTTCGCCAGCAGCAGGAAATGGCAGGGCACTCAGGGAGGACCCCCCGCGGGCCAAGGCCGCTGACTGCAGGCCCCTTCCAGGGAAAGCCCCGCGAAAGAGGGAGCCTGGTACCTCGGGGCCCCGGGTCCTCCACAGAGGGCGATTCAGAGGCGGCACCTGGCACCCAGGCCGCGGGGAGCTGGTGGGCGCCTCTGACAGCAAGAACAGGGGCCCATTATGTGGAATCTAATCACATGGGCGCGCAAGCAGCTTGGCTTTCGGTTGTGAGAAGCGCTTATGCAGCCGCATCCCTCTCCCTCCGCTCCGCGGTGCCAGGGCGCACTGGGGCGCAGGCCTGGCGCGTGGCGGCGGCGCGCCGCGGGGCTCCCGAGACCCCAGATTCACGGCTTGCTTGGGTTCAATCAACCTCCCGGGCTGGTTGCTGCTGTATCAGCATCTCCAGGGAAGCGGGAGGCCAGGCCGGGAGGGGAGAGCGGAGGAAGAGTCTGCATCGGGAACGGAGGAGGATAGCGAGCGCCTCCCCCTTTCTGCTCCCCACCCGGGGCGATCTGGGCGCTCCGGTGACCTTGGGGGAGACCCCTCTGCGCGATCTCTCCGGAGAGCTGCAGAGTGTCTGCCCGTCCTAAGCGCTCGGGGGCGCTCCTCTCTACCGGAGCGGACGCGCGGGACTCGCGCGGAGAGGAGCGCTCCTGGCGCGGGGGACCCAGCAGCCCGCGCACGCCGGCCCTGGGGAGAGGCCCGGAGCACGGCTCTCCCGGGCTTCCGCGAGCGGTCTTTCGGGCTGCGGGCACGGCCAGTGGGATCCCGCGGCGGGACGGATCTGCTGGCAGAGGGCGCCCGCCCTGGGGACCTTTCCCGCCCGGGCAAGAGCGCTCCTCGCGCCCTGCGGGGACCAAGCGGCGCCACGCGAGGGGGCGGCGCCCCATGCCTGGCCCCGAGACTGGGCGCCGCCGTGTTTGGTCTCTGAGGCTCCCGCCGCCGGCACTGCGACCTCGGCAGACAGCGGCCCGCGAGTCCAGAACCGGCGGAGGTCCCGCGCCCCGCCCGAGATCGGGCCACGACAGCCCCAGCCGACACCCTGCCGACGCACCCCCTACCCCAGCCTCGCCGAGGGAGCCCGAGACGCGGGAGAACGCCCACACGCGGGCCCGAGTCCCCAGCCCTGCGCCCTCGGAACCCGCCTTTCCAGCGCAACCCACCCCAAATTATCTTAAGCGGGTCCTTGGCCAAAGGGCCCTCGCCCCCCAGCCGCGTCGGCAGAGGCTAAGCCCACCTCCCCGCCCGGACCTTCGTCCCTCGTCCGGTCCAGCCGCAGAGCGCAGGGGAGGAGGCGGCACCCTGAAGAACTCACCGCTCTCCCGAGCCTGCCCCGGGCGGCTCCCGGCCCTGGCTCTGCCCCTAGGACCCCGAGCCGCAGCAGCTCGTGCGGCGACAGATCCAGCTCTGCTCTGCCGCTGGCCTCCGCGCCGCTCTCGGCTCCTCCCCCGAGGCGGGGCCTGAGTCTCAGGAAGGGGGTGGGCACGCAAAACCCCATCCGGCTCTGGGGCTCTGGGCAAGCGAGGGTGGGAAGGGTCCCAGGGCCCTAGGGCTGGGGACCCTTCTTTGAGCAGCAGGAAAGTGAAAGGGCCTGGGTTGCAGCCAGGCTTCCGAATAGCTTTCTTTAAGCTCTTCCTCCCACCCCCCAGCGTGGAAAGAGGGAAGCCGAGGATGGATTCTTTGTCCCATTTGACAGATGGGCATCCTGAGACCCACAGAGGAGCAGTAACCTGGCCGGGGTCACGCAGAATAGTGGCAGGGCAGGAAGTCAAGTCTCCTACCCTAAGGGGGCACGCAGCCAGACTCTGAAGGTTTCCCAGGACGTCCGGAGACCCGACCAGGCCTGGCCCTGGGAAAAGGGTAGATTTCACAGCAGCGCGAGCCTGTGGGCCACAACCTGCGACGTGGGCTCTCATCATTTCCTCTTTCTGGAAAGAAGGGCGCTAAGTCGAAGAAGGAAGGAAGCGGTCGTACCTCTGCTGACGTCTGCCGTGGTTTGAGATGTGCAGGATCTAGACCCGGCTGCTTCCCTGGGGTGTCATGCCAAAAATACAACGCAAAACGGACCTGGTGGTGTCTATCATCTAATCCCAGACTCTTCTGAGGCCGCAGCCCCCACTGTACGCCTTTCTCTACCCGACAATGGATTTCACTATCTTGAAGTCACTGTTGAGAACCAACTCCTCCTCCACCAGGAAGAGGAGAGAAAGTTAATAAACAAGGGGTGGGGGATCCCAAAACATTCTCTGGAATCCACACTCGCTGAGCACTGACCTTAGAACAATAGAGTTCTCTTCTCCACAAAGGGCTTTGTTTCCGGAGCTTTCCCCTGGCCCCTGAGCACCCCGGGTCAACCATGGAGGGTGGGCAGATAAAGTTTAAATTCGGAGAATTTGAAGGTGGTGCATAGTTAATTCAATTCCTCACAGTCTTATTTGAAAAACCCTGGGTCCCTTATTCACAGGCAATGTTCCGTTGAGGCTGATGGTACTACCTGAGTTTAGTGATTTCCTATTTGCTAATGAAACTCATTAACGTTTTGTGGAGGTGCAAAACCCCATGGGTTGGGCTTGTTCCAGGCCCCTTGGGCCCTAGTCAAGTCCTCTGATGTCCCCCTTCATCTACCCCCTGGCTCCCTCTCAGTTCATTAATAATCCAGTTGTGAATGACACTGTTTCAGTAGGAGCAATTAACAAGCAGAGCAGGTGGGGAAGACTTAAAGTGATGTTTAAAATAACCCAAGGGGACCATTGTTCTCTGCAGAATGTTTCCATTGATTTATAATGAAGAGCTGTGGGCTGAGAGGGCGGTAATCCATCTCTCCCAGGCATGTGTAGAACTTGGAGCCTCTGTTCCTGAAATGAAGTCTTTAAGGGGGAGGAGATGTCCCAAATCCCCGTGTGAGCTGTTCATTCCCATCTCTCATAGTGCTTCATACCAAAAGGTAAAGTATATGTATTCAGAAGAAGTTGGAGGACTCACATTTCCTGATTTCAAACTTACTACAAAGCAGTAGTAACCGAGAGAGTGTGGTGAGGGGGTAAAGATGAATATATCGATCAGCTGATGAAACTGAAAGTCCAGACATACATCCTTACAGCCAATGGATTTTCAACAAGTACCGAGGCAAACTGATGTGAAAGTGTCAAGGTAGTTTAATGGAGAAAGACTAGTCTTTTCAACAAATGGTGCCAGGACAACTGGATATCCATGTATGAAAGATTAAAGGTGGACCCCTACCTCACACCATATACAAAAATTAACCCACAATGGATCAGACTCAATGTTAAAGCTAAACTTATAAAACTATCAAATTTATTTAAGCATAAATCTTTGTGATCTTGGACTAAGCAATGCTTTTTTAAATATGACACCTTAATCACAAGCAACAAAGAAAAACTTTGGATTTTATTATTATTAAAATGTGTGCTTCAAAAGACACCATCAGGAAAGTGAAAAGATGGATTAAATTTTGTTTCCTCCAAATCTACATGTTTGATCCCCAACCTCCAGTATCTCAGAGTGTGACCATTTGAGGAGATAAGCTCTCCCAATATTTAAAGGTTTTAATGCTAAACTGAGACACTTAGGGTGACTCTCTAATCCAATATGACTAGTGTTTTTCTAAGAAGAAGAAACACCTGGGAGGTGAGAGGCCTCAGGAAACACCAAACCTGTCTACCTTCATCTCAGACTTCCAGCCTGCAGAATTGTGGGAAATGAGTCTGTTGTTTAAGCCACCCAGTCTGTGCTAATTTGTTACAGAAGCCTTAGCAAACTAATACAATAACCCACAGAATGGGAGGAAATAGTTGCAAATTATATATTTGATAAGAGACTTGTAGCTAGAATACATACGTGACTCTTACAACTCAATAACAAAAGGCAAATCATTCAATTTAAAAATGTTCAAGAATCTGAAAAGTCACTTCCTCAAAGAAGATACAGAACTGGCCAAGAGGCACCTTAGCCATCAGGGAAATGTGAATCAAAATCACAATAAAATGCTACTTCACATCAACTAAAATGGCAATAATAAGAAGGGGTGAGAATATGGAGAAATTAGAACTCTCATCCATCACTGGAGGGAATGTTAAATAGTGTAGCTGCTTTGAAGACACGGGTGAATTTTGAAAACACGATGCTCAATGACAGAAGCAAGTTATAGGGCCACTTATTGTATTTTCTGTCGAAAATATCCAGAATGGGCAAATCCACAGAGACAGAAAGCAGATTAGTGGTTATCTAGAGCTGGAAGAGTACTATTGGGAGCAAGTGGAGAATGACTGGTAAGAGCTATTTCTTTGGGGCAGGGATGAAAAGTTCTGAAATTGATGGTACTAAAAACCATAGACGCCTACACTTTAAATGGGTGAATTTTTGTTATGTGAATTATACATCAGTGAAGGTTTTTTTTTTTTAAGGTAAATTATACTCCAGTCCTTGCAAGTAATACGTCTGCTCTCTTCTGTCCCCAGGTGGGAAAGTCCTGCCCTCTATTTCGAGGCCACCTACAGTTCCACCTACGGTAAAACATTACGGTACAGTCTAAGGCCAGTGAATGTTCTGAGAGGCTCTGGAAATGTCTGAGGACTTGAAAAAAAAAAATGGTTTGGCTCCAGCATATGAAATCAGAAACACTGATTTTACAAATATATAATTAACTATTTACATAATTTTACGTCAACTAGTCAACTGCAACTCAGTCAACTCAGTTACATATGCATTATGTAGAAGGTTGAATTTGGGTGAATTTATAAGAGCTGCTATGAGGTGAGACAAGTCCTAGAGGTCCCTGAGTCTGTGAAGAAAAAAAAAAAAATAAGCTCGCTCCAGCCTCAAAAGGAGTTTCGTCTGGGAGGAACCTGATGCAGTGGTTCTTAATGCCCGCCAGTGGGCAGCTGCCGGCTGGCTGCGCTCATTCATTCACTCAGCAGATGCCCAGTCCCAGGCCTGGCGCGGAGGAGGCCTTGCTAGGCCTTGTCTCCATGCTGCTGGTGCACGTGAGGACGAAGACGATGTGGCTTCAGGCCAGGCCCAAGCAGCAGAAGCGCAGGAAGTGCAGAGGTGCCACGTGGTCTGAAATAAAACTGAGCCGAGCAAGAGGCGTCCAGGGCAGAGTCCCGGCTCCAGCAAGAGCGCAGGGAGGTCATTTCCTCTTCCAGATAGTGGTTTCCTGCTCTGTGAAACTCCGATTGTACAATACTTGTGTGTATTTGTGTGTGTGTGTGTTTTCCCACGTCCCTGTGCTTTTGAGGGAAATGACCTCTCTTCTAACTCTTTTGTGCCCTGCCCAAAGCTGTTCGCTCATAGAGGGAGCCCGTGAGCGGTGTTGGAAGGAGCGTCCCGGGTTTGGAGGTACTATGTGTGACTCCCTCCTGTGGTGTGAGGACAGGGGTACCAGGGTAACGAAAAGTGGGGGCAAACTGGTTTCTGTTTCTTAACATTTTCTAGGTTTTCATTTTTATAGTCAGCCTATGGTGAATCTTGCACGGTGGCTCTCAGATTTGGCAGGATGTGGGATTCACTGAGGAAGCTTTAAGATATTTTGATACCTGGGCTCTACTCCAGACCATTTAAATGGGAATCACAGGCACAGAGGAAAACAAAACAAAACCAAAAACAAAAGGTATATTGAAAACGCAACTTGACTTAAGGTAGCCAGCACTCAGGATCACTGTTTAATTCCATTTCTTGAACTTGTGTGAGCACAGAATCAGCAAGATGCCAAAGCCACGGAATGAAGTTATTGGCTAACAGAATATTCACATGGTTCAAAACATCACACCACAGATTACTGACGAATTAAAAAGGGAGGCTTGTACCTCTACAACGAAGAGGCCTGGCAGCCTCCTTCTTAACTGGAGGGTCAAACTCAGATCACCCGGAAGGGGACACCCTGACATTGTCTGCCCTGATGTGATGCAATGCCATGTACCTGGCACCTTCTATGTCATATTCTTGCCAAAAATACTTAACCTGATTTTAATCATGAGGAATATTTAGACAAATCTAGAATGTGGGGCATGCTACAAGTCTGGGATCTTCTTTTTTAAATTAATGCCATTCTTTTTAAAAGGCAGGGAGTTATTCTCAATAACTAGAGACTAAAGAGATAATAAAATATATAATCTGTGTGCTTTGATTGGATCTTGGATAGAAAAGTGACTATGTAGCTATAAAAGAAATGCTGCAGACAGCTGGGAATTTAACTGTTCTCCACACACTGGATGACATTCCAGACTTGATGTTAATACTGTTAGATGTGATGCGGTTGTGGTTATGGGGACATCCGTCGTTTTCTTCAGTAATGCATGCCAAAGAGAGGGAAAGGTAGGGAGAAAAAGAGAAGATGAGTCAAAATGCCAACAATTGGTGAATCTGAGGGAAAGGAATTCAGGTATTCTTTCTACTTTTCTTTTACTTTCCCCAGAGGCTTGATATTTTCCAAAATGGGGAAAAAAAAAAAAACTGGAGGAAATTACAGATTCTTGAGCCCTTTCCCTTGGAGATTCTGATCCAGCAGAACTGAGTGGGGCCTGAGATCTACGGTTTTTGTTTTGATTTGTTTTGTTTTGTTTTTTAGATACTGGGAACTGAAGCCCAGGAGCAGAGAGCTGCATCCTCTTGTGAGACAGGGTCTTGCCTAGTTGCCCAGGGTGGTGTTGAATTTCTGATCCTCCTGCTTCAGTCTCCCGAGCAGCTGGGCTTATAGGCATGCACCACTATGCCCGACTCTGGCTGTGTATTTTCTATGTGCTCCCATGATTATACTCTGGTGCAGGATGCCCGAGCTCCAAAGGCAGCTGGCCATCACCCCAGCACTGTTCTGCTCACTGCTTCCTCATCTCCAGATGCCCCACTGGCCTTTTCCAATATCGCAGCACGTCCTGTTCCTCTGCCTGGGCTGCTGTTCCTTCTCCCTGCTCAGCTCCACCCTTCTTTCAATATTCAGTCAAATGTCACCTTCTCAGGGAAGACATCCTGGAACCCACTGAGTCAAAACCCCCTGGACAGTTTTTTGGGGGTTTTTTGTTTTTTGGTTTTGGGTGGTTTTTTTTGTGCTGGTAATCGAACTCAGGGCCTTGTGCTAGCTGAGCAAGCGCTCTACCACTGAGCTAAATCCCCAGCACCCCCCCCATAGTATTACAGCCAGCTGTGCCTACTGAATTAGCGTCTGAGTCTCCCACTAGTCAGTCTGATGGGCAGACTGTACTCCTCCAGGCTCAGTGTTGTGACTGTGTTTGGAGACAGAGCCTTTGCTATGCTTTGAATGTGGTTGAGTCCCCCAGAGGTGCTTGCGTTAAATGCTCAGTCTCCAGGGAGGCAGCATCGGGAGGCAGCATTGGGAGGAGCCGGGGCCCTTCAGGAGGTGAGCTCTCAGGGGAATGTGGGGCCTCCTGTCTCTTTCTTCCTCTTTGTTTCCCAGCTCATGAAATAAATGGTTTTGCTTTGCTGTGTTTTCTGCCATGATGCGCCACCTTGGCCAGAGGCCCAAAGCTGTGGGGCCACCAGATCTTGGACTAGAACCTCCAGAACAGCGTGCCAAAATAAACCCTTTTTTAAAATAAGTTAACTGCCTCGGGTATTGTGTGATAGCGATAGAACCTGACCATACAGTCTTTAAAAAGGTAACTAAGTTATCATGAGTTCACATGGGTGAATCCAATAGGACCGGTGTCTTGGTAAGAAGATACTAGAAGGAAGAGAAATGACCCCACGAAGACGTTGGAGGAAGACAGCCATTGTAAGTCCAGGAGAGAGGCCCTGCGAGAAATAAACTTGCCGACACCTTGACGTCAGATCTGTAACCTCCAGAAGTCTGAGGAGGCCTGTTATTGAAGTCCCTGTCCTGTAGTTTTCTCCTTCGGTGGTCTAAGACACTAATACAGTGAGTGCCAGGCAGGGACTGGGTCTGTCGTTGGCCGCTGAATCTCCAGCGCCCTGCAACGCGTGGCGCCTGGGAGACGCGCCGTAGGGATCTGCGGAACGGTGGTGTCCCTACTTATCCAGGCTGCCAGAGGGTCCCGAGCAATTGATCACCCAGCCTGGAATACGCCAGGGTTTTGCTACACAGTGCTTGAAAATGCAGCAAGATACGACTTTGGAAATAATGAACAGCGGCTCAAGGTGTTCTTTCCTCCCGTTTCTGTTGAGTTGCTGCTGCTCTTGCTCTCAGCCCTCCACCCACCTAGCTTTCGTCGCTCTCTGCCTCTCGGGGAGGCTAGATGCCATCTACGGCAAACAGAAATTGTTCCCCAATCCTGAGCAGCATCTTCCATGTGTCCCTTCCGGGAACAAGGGAGGGTGGGTGTCTGGAGTAAAGACAAGATGTGCGTCCACAAAGAACAGACTGGTTGAAGAGCTGCTCAACTTTGGGATTATCAGGGAAATGTAAATAAAACAGGCATCTCATTGATGACAAAAGAAAATAAAAGAGGTCTGTTCATACCAGGTAGGTGGAACCAGAACCCCTTGGGTGAGGGGACCCAAACGCTGGGACCAGCCGCT